>PVKP010020222.1:0-41101 GCA_004027715.1 Plecturocebus donacophilus | reverse complement strand
GAGTGTTTTATCCATATCCAGGCAGCCTGCTACCACCACAGACTCATGTCTTATCTCAGCATAGGATCAATAAATTTTAGTTTCTTCTTTTTCACTCTGTGACCAGGCCCTAAGCTGCTCCTTGTTCACCAGCTTATCATGTGAACAAGGATCGCTTGGAGTTCTGCAGAATTATGTACAACCCATCTAGCTTCTAGGAGTCATGATGGATGAAAACCCTATAGCCAAAGATGCAGAGACAGCCCTATTGTGATCAGAGCCACCATCAAGAAAGAACTGCATTTCTTCTGGGAGAAGCCTTGATGTCCCAGCCATGGTACACACTTTTCCAACCATTTTACACAGGTTTCTGTGGACTTTTTCTGTGTACTCTTCTGTGCTTCAGATAAATCTATAATGAGGGCCACCAGATGTGAACATAGAACAGACCCGTAAAAGACAGAATGCTACATCTGGGAGCAGGGCCACTGTCTTGATCTGAAACCTGCTTCCATAAAAAAAGCTTATGTTTGGGTTAGACCAAATGTGGATCAATTACTAGAGATTTTGAATATCCATGAATTACATTCTTGATACATAGTCTTCTTATCATAACTGACAGAGTAAGAGTTTCAGCCACTGGCTGGGATTCTTTGGCAGATATTATTGGAACCTGGACTTCTTCAAGTAAAACAGAGATAAATTGGCATTTACCTTGAAGTATTACATGGCCTAATGTCTGGGACAGTGTTTTGCACACTCTAAAACAGTCCTACCCAATAGAAATGTAATGTGAGTACATGTGAGCCATTTGTATAAT
Source organism: Plecturocebus donacophilus (assembly GCA_004027715.1). Taxonomy (NCBI): domain Eukaryota; kingdom Metazoa; phylum Chordata; class Mammalia; order Primates; family Pitheciidae; genus Plecturocebus; species Plecturocebus donacophilus. Next base: position 40,302 of record PVKP010020222.1, on the reverse strand, counting down.
TTTAAATTCTCTGATAATCTTTTAAATAAAAAGAAATAGGTAAAAATAATTTTAATACTTTTTGTTAATTAATTTATTTAATATTTATCCAACGCATTATCTCAGCATGTAATAAATATAAAATTTACTAAAGTGATACTTTATAGTGTTACTATACTTTGAAATCCATATGTAGTTGACAATTTCAATATATCTCAATCCATTTTTGAAGTGCACAATAGCCACAGGTGGGTAACGGCTACCATATTGGTAAACATAAGTATAAGCATTAAACACAGGCTATCTTTTTATTATTATTATTATGCATGTTTCTCACCACTCTCCTTGAATAGTCATTATGTTTAGGGAGTAAGGGTCTACTTTCTCAGGTCATATTTTTGCCTATTCCTCTTCAAATCAGATGCCTTCTCTGACCCAATGCAGGGACAACCATATATGGGATCACCCCAGGATTATCTTGGGAACTGACTTCCTGCCATCTGCTAAGGCTTGCAGCCTGCTTCTCACCCAGTCAATCTGACCATCTGTACAACATTGAGGCCTTCAGTACTCCCTGCCTGCAATGGCTTGTCTGCAAACATTTGCCAACTGGCTGAATTTTTCCTTAGGTAACCTCCTTACCCTAGGATGGATGTAGATCACTAGCTTTGCAAGGCAGGTACTAAGCCCACACAGACCATGATAAATTCTCTGAAAATTCCAAAATTTTACCCCACTAACCTCCCCTGACTCGCATCAGTTTCCATAGAAGCCCTTGTAAGCATCATATCCAATTAAATATATCCAGAATTTGGCCACTTCTCATGACTTCACTACCCACAGCCTGATCCAAACCACCATTGTTTCTTTGTAGCAGCTTCTTAACTATTCCCCTCTGCCTTTGTAGCAGCTTCTTAACTAGTCTCCCTGCCTTTTACCCTTGCTCCTCTTCATATATTCCTCACACAGCCATCAGACTGATATCCTGCTAGAATGCAAGGAAGCTCATGTACCTCCCTCTGCCCACATCCTGCAAGGGTTTCCTATCTTATTCATGGTAAAAAGCCAAAGTCCCTATATTGACCTACAAGTCCCTCCTGTCATAAAATCTCTCACTCCTAATACCCAACTGCCCCTGCTCTAGACCTTGCTATTCCTTAACTATACTGGTCAGATTTCTAAGTTAGAGCCTCAGCCCTTACATTTCTCCTGCCTCAAAGGTTCACTCTGAAGATAGCCATATTACTTGCTCTCCTACCTCCTTCAGATTTTTATAAAAATATTGTTTTATCACTGAAGTCTTACCTGATAATCCTATTAAAATTGCAACTCTATACCAATATTCCCTATAGTCCCTCCCTGTTTCATTTTTTGTCTGGTTTACTCTTGATTTCCCAAAAGCTGTCTAGTGTTTGACACATAGTAGGTACTTAATAAATATTTGTCAAATGAATAAATGAATGAATGACTACAGTAATGGCTGAAACCTTACCCTAAATTGCCCATACAGAAAGCCTATTGCTCTAAACGTCAGGATTGTTGGTGCTACTCTCTAATGAATTCTGAAATGCATTGGCCACAAATCCTGCTATAAATCGCTGCCTTTTCCTTTTAACATGGGAGAAGTAGTCACAGATGGAAATAACCAGAGAGAAGAGAAGAGCTGGGGAAATGGAAAATCAAGGTTGTTTTCACCCCATAGGCTCATTGCCTTGAGAGTTCAAAGCATTTCAAATTGCAGCTACAGTTTTTCCTCCAGCCTGGCCCCAACTCTCCTGTTTATTATCATCTAAGTATTCTTTGCACTGCTCTTTCACAGAATTTTGCAGAAAAAACAATAGTGCCCTGGCCACCTTGAGCAGAGACAAGGGCTGTATCTATATATAACAAAATGAAGTGAAGGATAAAGCAATTTTTCACATAAGAAAAAATCAGAACCTGTCATCTAAATGGTTTGTTCAACCTGAATAATCTCTAAAAAATATTAAAGTATTTTCTTGCTGAGTTGAAATACAAATGACTTAGGTAACAACATACAATAATATAGATAAAGTCACAAAAACTAGCAGGGCTTAATCTCTTCATCTAAGTCGAAATTTCAAACTCTTGGGAGTAGCAATTGTTGAACACCAGGGTCGTGTGGATCAGACTTCACACATGAAAAATACCTGAAAGTGAATGAGTGAAGGATCACATTCCTATAGGATACTTGGGATAATGATAGGGTGGTCACAGGGCACAACCCACCAGTGTTGGCCTACTAAGTCAGGTAACAAAGCTCTTGCTCTTCTCTGCATGCTGACGGTTCTTCCATGGCCAAATAGCACAGAAGTCATGCAGCCTAAGGACACTCCAAGTTGATGAATCTCCGTGTTCCTGGATTTTATGGAAACTCCAATAAAATAATCTTTCTTTGCCTACTGTCTTTCCTAAGACATTGCTGCCACACTTGAAAGCCCCAAGGAAAGGCTTTCCTTCAGCATGCTGACCAGGACAAATCAATGCCTCAGCTCTTCTCTTGCCTTTTCTCTTTGGTAAATCACCATCTATAGTCATTTCTGAAATGAGAATTAGGCTTTTATTGTTAATAAATAAGCTCAAAAACAGATTATTTTTACCTTTTTGAAGATCCATTGGTTATCATTTCTGCCTGAATGTGATAAAAGACAATATTGTCCATTCTCATTATTTTGACATAAATTTACCGTGGTCTTAAATTTTTACTCTATACAGATAGGGCATCTTGGGAACTGTTTCAAAGTGGGATTTGAATAAGTCTACATTTCTATCACTTTAACTGACTTAAGTGATTCTGCCAGATTGGATGTCCCAAGAAATTTATCATTTTGACCACAGCACAAAGTATTTAACTCAGTAACTTCTGGAGCATTTGTGTTGGCTGAGATTTTTGATGTAAATTACTTATTCTTAGAAGCCATCATCCTTTCTCTCTGTCAATTTGTGAGCATTCTACTATCTCTTCAGATATAGGAGACTTCTAAAAAGCAATTTATAATAATAATTTTATTATAGTAGATAATACATGTTATATGTTAAAAATGTATAAATTATATATGCTATAATAGAATAATAATTATAGTAATTATTATTATGGTAATAACAGATATTATAGTGATAATAATTATAGTAATTATAAGATAGCTATGTTTATCTCATTTAATTCTCACAAATACCCTATGATGTTGGTATTTTTATTATTCCCATTTTATTGATGAAAAAAGTGAAGCATGAAGAAATAAATTTATGTTCCTTAAGTCAAGCAATTGATATATTAAGTCACCAATGTCTCCCTCTTCTTTCTCACCTCTGCCTCTGATGAGTCCAGCATTCTTACCTCTAACATGTTCTTAATCACTTCCCATACTGTTAGCAATGTTCATCTCATCCCTCTGCAAATGATGATCTCTTTACCTATGTCTTTGTCCTTTCTGTTTATTCATTTTGCAAATCTGTTCTTTAGACTTGATTCAAGTGTCTCCTCCATAAGGCCTTTCACAATGCTCATATGCAGAAGTAATTATCTCCCCCAGACTCCACTGTATGCTTCTATTATGTCTTACATGGGCTTCTATTATTGCCCTTAACACATTGCCCCAGAACACTCCTTATCTGTCCCTTGAACTCAACTTCTCAGCAGGGACCTTGTCTCATTCATATGTGTGTCTCCTGTGCCGAATACAGTGCTCAGCACATAGCAGGTCCTCCATAAAAGATTATTCATAAGTTAAGTATGTATGTCCTCGGAATACAAGAAATAGCTCTTCCATGTCTCTTGTGCTTCCCTGCCATCCCTTTCCTCCAGCCTCCAGTGTTGTGGGGACTCCTCAACTGATAATTCAGTGAGATGGCAATCTCCTCAGAAGCAGAAGAAACCAAGAGTTGTACCACCACATTAAAGATCTTCAACCAACAACAGGACCAAAGGTCAAGCTTAGATTGAGCTGGCAAAACTGATTACCTAAGTCTTTATATCATAAAAGACAGTGCTTGGCTTGGAGGTCAAAGAAAAGAAATGGCAGCTTCATATATGTGCATAAATATGTGTAAATTGTAGGCTCTATCCCAATTTATTTATCTTTCCAATTAATATTTATTAAATGTTTCATATATGTCAGGTGTTGGGCTAGGTGTTCAGAATATAATTTTTTAGTGGTTGAAAAGTCAGATATAGGCAGGGTAGGGTGGCTCAAACCTGTAATACCAGCACTTTAGGCGGCTGAGGTGCTGGATCACAAGGTCAGGAGTTCAAGACCAGCCTGGCCAAGATGGTGAAACCTCGTCTCTACTAAAAACTACAAAAATTACCCGGGTGTGATGGCAGGCACCTGTAATCCCAGCTACTCAGGAGGCTGAGGCAGGAGAATCACTTGAACCTGGGTGGCAGAGGTTGCAGTGAGCCAAGATTGTGCCATTGCACTCCAGCCTGGGTGACAGAGTGAGACGCCATCTCAAAAAAAAAAAAGAAAAGTCAGATGTAGCCCCTCTTCTCATGGGGCATATAGCTGATTGGGAGGAAGACAGTCATGGGACAATGATTCCATTCTCTAAAAGGTTATCTTCCTCTGCCAGATCATAAGTCCTTATCACTTATAAGCCACTTACCACCACATTTTTGTCTGCCGCCATAGCCTCTTTCCTGGCTCTTCCCCTAGGCATAGGTCCAGATACAGCCAAAAACCTTTATTAGTGGATATGCTGCAACTCAATGGACAAAAATGAGAGGAAAAACTACATTCATAGCTAATAATCAACAGCTACTAAGTGGTTATTGCACACTAGACCTTCTGCTCCTTCTTCTCATGTGTTATCTCATTTGATTATCACAATGACTGCTGAAGAAGATATTGTTATTAACCCCCTTTTAATAATAGTAATTATTAATAACATTTAAAAAGGTTAAGTAATGCCACCCAAGATTACATACACAGCTAGTAAATAAAGAGAACAGTACTAAAATCCAGGCTGTTAGACCTCAAAATCCATATAATTCTAATCATTTAACTATACTGCTCCCTCCAATGTCTAGTGGCAGCAGAGGAATCTGGCAAGTTATATACATGTCCATTTATCTTTAATTGTCTAAGACAAAACATTTTTGAGAATGAAAGGAGAACTAATAATTATCCTAGGACAGGAGATTAAAAACTTGGACTTTTTGGGCAAATTGGGGCATGTGACCACACATTTTATAGGCTAAATCAAGGCTACATCTTCAAGAATGTGTAGGTTTAAATCACAGAAATGTAAAGTATTAAATACTTTAATTTCCATAAATTCATAAATCTAAAGCATACCACGTGATAGTATAAAAGCTAGTATTTTCATAGTTTCAGGTACCTACAGAGACATAATACTTCCATATGTGAAAAGTCCATATGAATCTTGGCCATACCTGATTGTTAATGGTGCTCATGCTATTAGTTAGTAGAAGAACCTGAGGATGAGTTACCAGGGTTTCATGTTCCTCTCATACTCTCATCTTCCAGTAGACAATTCAATTCATTCATCCATCCATTGTTTCATTCATTCATTCTTCAAATTCATTCTCCTTTTTGTGTGTGTTTACCTGGCATTGGAGATAAAAAGACATGAATAAGTCATAGTGTCTGTTGTCCAGATTTTTGAGGTTAAGTGAGGGAGGCAGGCACATACAGGATCATTGCAGTGGCAAGGAAAGTGCTAACAGTTCCCTCCAGGCATGAGTTCCTTGAAGCTGGACCCAAAAAACACTAGCTTGTTATGATTATAAATACATGCCCCCAACTTACAAATTTAAGGACATTCAAGCATCTAATGCTTCACCTTCCTCTTTGATTTACAATTCACAAAGCATTTTTACATAAATTATCTCATTTAATTCTTATAATAACAGTGAAAAGCATGCTTAGCTTCCTTTGGTAGATGAGAAGAATGAACCTAAGTTTTTCAAGACTATAGGGCTAATAAGCTGGTGAGTAAGAATTTTAAACTTCAATGTTTTTATTTGCAAATCAGAGCTGTACTCAGGTTGCCTTCATTGAATATACTGGAAGGAAATAATAATCCTGAATCACATTATTCATCTTCACCTCTACTCTCCATCACCATGAAAGGCAAATCCAGTGTGCAAAATCAGCGAACTAGGTTTGAATTCAAACATTTTCACTTACTTAACTTTGGGGTTTCAGTTTTCTCACCTGCAGATGCAGATAGCAACTCTCCTCACTGGACTGATGTGAAGGTTAAACAAGGAAATGTAAGCAAAAAATCCATGGTGGCTGGAATGCAATAAGTAACCCACGTGTAGTTGACAGCCATTGTTGAAATCCTGAGACAAGGTTTAAACAAAATTAAGCGCAAAGAGTCACACTGGATCTACGACTGCTTCATTGAAAGAGTAGAGTTTAGAATTTTCATGACAAAAAAGGCTAAACACTAAATATAGCTGAGGACAGCAAGCCTTTCTGAATATAATAGTGTCTATTAAACAAAATAAGCCAGAAACAATGTTAAAAACTGCATATTCTCACTCATGTGGAATCTAAAAATATAGTTGATCTCATGGAAATAGAAAGAAGAGAGGACACTAGAGGCTGGAAGGGGTAGGAAGAAGGCAAGGTAAGGAGAAACTTGTTTGAAGATAGAGAAAACTTAAAGCTTGGTAAGAGGAATAAATTCTAGTGTTCTATAGCACTGTAGGATGACTATAGTTAACAATAATATATTATGTAGTTTCAAATAGCTAGAAGGAGAATATTGAAGTTCCCAACACAAAGAAATGATAAATGTTTGAGATGATAGATATGCTAATTACCCAGATCTGATTACTATATATGTATGGAAACATATATGTACAATTATCATATGTCAATTAAAAGATAAAATTAAATTTAAAAAAGAATTAGGCAAACCTAGATTTGAATCTGGTCTCTGACATGCACTCACAGTGTGATCGTAAGCAAGGTACTTTATCTTTCTAAACCTCATCATTCTCAGCTATGAAATGGGGATAAAAGTACCTTTCTACAGTGAAAACGACAATAGATAAGGAACATAATGAGACTCAGCAAGGGCGAGGGACTGGGATTTTCATATGTCTTGTTAAATCCCTAGCATGTTGCTTAGTGCCACCATGCACCAGCAAATGTTCACTAGCTAAATTGGTCAGAGTACTTTGTTGGCACAGGGTGTGTACTCAATGAATCGTCACTATTTTTTATTAACAACTCTTGCTGGAATTAGACATTTGGGAGACAAGGCAGGGAGAGGCATATCGCATTGCCAGTGAACAACTAAGATTGTCCAGGAATCTCTGTGACATACTGACCAAGGCAAGTTGTCTTCCCAAATTTAGATTTCATCAGGAGGCAAAGGACACGTTGATCAGCACCACGTTTTGGCAGTAAAAATTTGCTCCATTTGACTCTCCTTATCAGAGGTGGAACAATATGTTCACATATCGATCCATTGTTTCACAAATGTTCTTTTATAACACGAATGCCAAGTCCAAATCACCCCATGACTGAAATCATGCTCATGTGCTACCTGTGTGTGCAGATGATCTAGACCAAAACAAGCTATAGTTTTTATAAAACCCATCACTGTGTTTATGATTTCCATAAGTGAATCCAGTCCATTATCAAGAAAATCCAAACACTGTGGGTAGAATTGGGAAATGTCACTCTTTGTTCACAAAAGCAAGCCTGGGTCTTTGAACTAACTTTTGGAGATAAATATGCATGTTCTTAAATAAGCACATACTGTGTGTCAACTACCACACTCAGTCCTTTACATGTACTAAATATCTTACTATCTTGTTAAATTCTCAAAACAACTCTTCAGAACAACTCTGGGAGGTGGGTAATGAAATTCTGCTTTTATAGATGAGTACTGAGAACAAAACTAGCCATGGATAAATAAATTACTACCTTCTTTGCATGCTCTAAATAGAAACAACATTTACAATGATTTTACTTTAGTGTCTACATAATTTTCTAAGATGCTCTTTTGACTTTAATGTGGCAGAGGAAATAAAATAGCTTAGAACTCTTAGCTTCCAGTATATAGTGGCTTTGCTAAGCTATAATTGGGATGTGGAGAAAGGCAAATGCTCTCATAATATGATGAAACTTCAACTGGAACACAAAAAGATCTCCAGGTTACTCTGTGGTCACAATAAAAAATAACCCACTGAATCTTGAGGATTCCAACTGCAGTTCCACAATTTGAGAGCATTTATTGCATGACAGCCCAGCAATGAAGAAGGAAATAATAGCATGAAAGATTAATTTTGAAAATATTAATTTAGAGATTAACATAAAGACATATTCCCTTTTTGCAAGATGATGTGTGACCAACCAGAACCAACACCATTTTTATAGTGTATTTTTAGTTCTCAGACTTTATCAGGGAGACTGAAGTTCAGTGTACAATTGGTTACAGCAAAGACCAAGTACATTAAGATACAATTATGCCAGGATGCTAACACTCGTTAGTTGTTTCGGGGTGCCTTTTTTGCACAGCTTGCAAGTTTTCTTGCTTACCTTGGTAAACACTGAGTCATTTCCTGAATCCTCTATCTGATTGGTAAATGGCCTGAGCCACTGTCCCTGGGTAGACAGGTCCGCTTTGGGGTAACAAACAGAAAAAGTCAAGGACACATTTGAAAGTGAGGTCCAGGCCTTCTGTCCTCAACAGCATTGATTCTAATTCTGATTTGCCATGGATTAATAATACTGCATTATGCTTTTCAGTTTATAAAGCACTTTTATATCCAAGTCTCCTTGCATTCTCATGCAAGGGGACAAACATACTAAGAAGCTGAGGGGTAGAGAAGGTAACTGACTTACCCACATGACATAAGAAGAAGTGAGAGAGTTTAGGTTTGCAGTTCTCACAGTCTGGTGTTTGTCAGAGTCCCCTTAAAGGCTTGTGTGCTGGGTCCCAACCCAGAGTATGTGAGTCTGCAGATCTGATGTGGGGCCTGAGAACTTGCATTTCTCACAAATCCTCAGGGACCACACCTTGAGGACCATCAGATTAAGAGGGAGACCGTCTGAGTCCTAGCCCAGGGCCCTTCTCTTTAGGCCATGCTTCCTATGCACCACAAATGGCCATAATTTCCACTGGCTTTCTATCCCCACCATTTAGAATTGATCTTTTTTAAAATGTGAAACACAAAGTTGTATTTGAACATTTGAAACCTGTCAACAGAATGTCTCCCACTTTATTGAAACATTTTAACAATAATGGAAAGCATCTCTTTTTTTCCTATTAGGAGGGAAAGAATAATTACCAGTCATGGTATTAAAGGTTGTTTGTCTGTTTTTAGAATTTTTCCAGTAAATTTTCCTGTTTTCAGTAGAAAACACCCCCATAAGAGCAAATCAATCAACCAATCAAGACTATTTAAAGAAAAACTATAATTTAACAAGAAAATGTAAACTGTTGAGTGTATAGCAGCATTCATGTAAATGGCCACGTTTGCCATAAAGAGATATGTAAGAGATAAAATAAATGTGTAATCTGGTTGGAAATGGTATTTCCATGCTCTGAGTCGTATGTAACTGTTCACAAAACCATGAATCTGAGAATATATTTGAAGAATTCCACAGTATTTAGGAAAAGCAAATTATTCCCACTTAGAAAGGAGTTAGCATATTCCAGTTTTCCAATATTAAACTTCACTTACCTTAAACCCAATCCTTTCAAACTCAGCACTATTGACACTTTGGCCTGGATGATTCTTTGTTGGTGGGGTCAGGGGGTTGATATGTGCACTGTACGGTGGTAAGCAACTTCAAAGCCCTCTACTCACTAGATGCCGGTAGCACCCCCTTAGCTGCAACAACCCAAAACGTCTCCAGATATGGCCAAATGTTGAAAACCAAAACTTTAGGAGAAAAGAACTCAAATTAGTTGAGTTCCTACTCCATGCCCCAGAGTGTGGAGCATTTTGCATGAAAGATATTTGGGTTATTTAACTTAATATGGGCTGAGGGTTGCTGGGGAAGCCTCAGCCCCCAAACGCCTTCCTTCTCTTCCTTGTTGCTAGACCAGAAATCCACTAAAGATTTATTTCCCTTTGGGCTAAACGTGTTTGTTTCTGTGAAGAAACACTTTCTGTGTTCACTTTCTGTGAAGTCCTTTAAAGATGGAAGGACACTGAAAGCAGTAACCCACTACCACGCATAGCTTAGCATGACTTTGATTTAGGGACACTAGAAACAGGAAGAGAGGCTAGAACAAGGATGCCCAAGGTCAGGAAGAAAGAGTAGGTAAAAGCAATGGACAAATTTCACCTTCTCTACAACTTTTCCAGTCTCTTTTCCAAAAAAAGTGATGGGTCAAGCTGAGTTTCTCAAATGTGGCTATCACAATACGTCAGATGGTTGCAAAGCTGCCATTTCACAGTCTTGGAACTCTGCAGCTTCAAGTCTCCTTCTTGCCATTTATTTTTTCAGTCATTCAACAAATGCCTGTTGAACAAGGTAACATGACCAGTAAATGGCAAAGTGATTAGAAGTAGGCCAACAGGTACAGCACTGTGTGGTGCATGCTACGGTAGAAGGATGCAGTGGATATTATGGGATCATAGAAAAGAAGTATAAATCTCAGCCATGGAGAGCTTGGCATACCAGAGAGACATGAAGTTCGAGCTGTGGAGACCAGATCATGAAGTCTGTGGCATTTCAAGTTAAGGACTTAGTTTGCATTTCATCCAGAAGCTTAGGGACAGCAATGAAGTATTATTATTGTTATTTTTTGAGATGGAGTCTCGCTCTGTCACCCAGGCTGGAATGCAATGGCGTAATCTCAGCTCACTGCAACCTCTGTCTCCTGGGTTCCAGTGATTCTCATGCCTCTCAGCCTCTAGAGTAGCTGGGATTACAAGTGCATGCCACTATGCGGAGCTAAATTTTTTTTTTGTATTTTAGGAGATACAGCGTTTCATTATGTTGGCTAGGCTGGTCTTGAACTCCTGACCTCAGGTGATTCACCCGCCTTGGCTTCCCAAAATGGGGGGATTACAGGTGTAAGCCACCAATCCTGGACGCAATGAAGTAGTTAAATCAGGGAATAACCTGACCACTTATCAAAATGAATTAGATAAAATTCGAGATAGAAAGAAACAAAGGCATATTCTTAAGCTAAATTCCTAATTTTCCTATGCTAAATGCCTTGTAACACTTAACTCTTTCCTTCAAGTCTCGAGATGGCATCTTTGTGCTGGCCTCATCTTGACCAGGCCTCCTACCTATCCCACATCCACAGACTAGAAAACACACCTTACTGGTTTTTGCACACAACCCTATGGATCCCATCTACTGATTGTTAATAAAAATTTAAGTTGGGAATCATTTATAAAAAGATGTTTTGAGTAATTTGAGAGGCAGATAAGACCACAGACTAAAACTCATCAGCGTCTTGTTAGAAGTTGAAGCAATTCTGGAATTGCCAAAGCCTTCCATGGAGTGTCAGGCCAGAACTAGAACAGACAGGGTTTGTTCTTATCATTGTAGATTTTCTGATGCTTCAAGATTACCTCAGAACAATTAGAAATCATTTCAAATGTTGATTCTTCATGTTCTCTTTTTTTCCTATGCTGTGATAATGTAGGTAAATTTTTAAATCAAAATAATGGAGTCATGACTCTTAAAATTCTGCATGAATTCTTAAAATGATGAAAATGTGCTTCTGAAGGGTGCTTTGAGTGGGTATTAGGGAATGAGAGACCACTAGATAACATAAGTGCAACTAATGCTGTCTTATATGCCACTAAACTTGTATGTGAGGAACTGACTTAAAAGAATCAAAGGGAATGCAATGCTTTTGAATTTGTTTACCATTTCTCAAGGGCAATCTTTAATGACACCATTACTTTCCTTAAGAGGCCACATTTCTGGTAACTTTTTGAATTCTTTCACGTGTGCTTTGAATATATGTAGTAAGCGCTCACTAACATTCACTGAATCAGTGAATGACTGAATGAATGGTAACATGATGTAAACCTCCACATAAGACTAAATAGAAGGCATAATAGAGGTTGTTTTTGGAATAAATCAATTAGTGGGAATTCCAATTACATTTTTTTGCAGAAGTGAAATTTACAGTCATTGATTTCATAACATGAAAATCACCCTCAGACAGGAGAAAAAAGAAATCATAAAAAGTTTTAATACACATCAAATCAAGAGTCACAAAATCAAAGAGAACAAGTGATTTTTTCTACATTTCCATTATGTTTTAATGTTTTATTTTTGTTTCATGTTGCTTTTGGAATTGGTTTAGAAGGAAATCACAGATAAAAGCTAAGTAATAGAAGGAATAAATAAAGAAGACCCCAAACCAGGTTAAATTGACTGCAATGCCAATAATTTAGTGAACTCTGAGTTTCCTAGCAGTTAAAGCATGTAGGGTTTTGATAAAAACCAAGAACTGCCTAGTGCTGTCTGGCCCTTTCAGTCATTATTGGTGCTGAGAATGTGGGAAATATGACTTCTAACAGTGACCAAGTACCTATTTGGTGTCACCACTTAAAAATCTGTGTGCATATTTGCTATAGATGACTAAAAATTACTTCTTGCAGGATACCTTCCTTGTTTGTAAATAAAACCCTTGCCAAATCTCTCTTCTCAATGCACAGACCAAGTTTAAAATATAGCAAATTATCCTTTTCCTATAATTTAGAAAGATTTGGAAAGCACATAAAGCTGTGGATAGTTGTTTATTTGTATTATAACTCATAATGATTTGGGGGCAAGTTTATTCAGTGTTTGCATTAGCCAGAAACTTTGTGTAGTATTTTTAAACTTTGAATTATAACATATTTCTATGTTATAACTAAAAAAAAGTTCAGAAAACAGCATGAAACTTCTTTGTACCCACTGCTTAAATTTTAACAAGAACACTTTGCCATAGTTGCTTTGGGACTGTTGTTATAAATAAAATGGATTTGAAGATAATCTTTCTCATTAAATTCTCTTTCTTTACTCCCAAAGATAATCCTTGCTTATCCTGAGGTGGCTATATATCCTTCTATACTTTTATTTTTACTGAATACATGTGTTACCATTAATATGTAATCTTGCTTTATGTGTTTTGAGAATTTATATAAATGCTTTTAAACTCAAGGTCTACTTTTGATAATTGTTTTGTTGATTCAACAGGTTTTTCTAGTTTTCACCATGTTGATACTTACAAATCTCTTTCCCTGATTTCTCTGCCTTATATTATTTCAGCATGTAATACATTTGTTTATCGGCTACTGATGGACATGTGGGTTATTACTCATCAAAGAGGTTGTAGCAGACTGGATGGTTCTGATTCTCGTGCAAACCTTGACACTGAACACCATCAAACCTCTGACGTCATCAGACTTTTACTTTTATAAAGTTGCGGCACTTACATTGTCTCATTGCTTTACTAAAATTTTCCTAGTTACTATTGATGTTTTTGTTATTTTGACTTCCTCTCTGTGAATTATTTCATTAACAACCTTTTCATTGTGGTCATTGAGAGAGTGGGAGGGATTGTCTGTTACTTATTTAACATTAGTTGAAATTATTTATAGGTTTTGGATGTTAAAATATGGTCTTTAATCCTTTCAGTTGCATTTTTTTAAATCTGTGGCTTCTCTTTTCTATTTGTTCATGGTGCCTATTTTGCTATAGATATTTGAATTTAATGTAGTGCCATTTCTAATCAGTCTTTTCATTTACAGTTTATGCTTTTTGCATCTTATATATGATATTGTTCAGAAATTATATAATTTAATTATATAAATTATATTATGTAATTACAATAAAAGTGTTTTCTTTTTTTTCTTTTTAAATGTATTAAAGTTTTGCATTTCACTTCTAGACCCTTAACCCATCTAGAACGCAAGCAGATTTTCCCAGAACCATGTTGTCAGTGTCTCTCCTTCACACCACTACCTCTCACTCTCCACTGATCTACATGGTTAACTTCATCATATACCAGTTTTACACATACTGTGGCATGTGCCTGCAGACACACACACACATACACACACCCCCTGTATGTGTAAATGGGTTCACACACACACATTCCCTCTCTCTCTCTCTCTCTCTTTCTTTACCCCCATAAGTGTAAATGGGTTTGTTTCCGAGTTCTCTAGCCTGTTTCATTGGTCTGTTTGTCTACTGGTATATTGATATCATCCAGATTTTATTAATCTAGCTTTACAATAACTTCATATCTAACCAAGGAAATTTCCCCCTCCTAATTCTTCTTCAAAATTTTATTGATCATTCTTGGCCCTTTACTCACCCATATTAATTTAGAATTAGTTTTCTGTCAAGCTCATGAAATACTCTGTAAGGTTATGATTAGTTGCATTGAATTTAGAGATTTATTAGATGAGAATTAACATCCTATGATATTAAGTCTTCCTACAAGGACATAGGTATCTTTCTTCAAAGATTAACATCTTCCCTATGTGCCTCAACAACATTTTATAATTTTATCCATAGGAGCTTTCACATCTTTGCTTAGATTTATTCACAGGTAATTTATAGTTATTTATATATTCTGAAAAAGTTATGAATACAAGTGCTGTGTCAGATATGTTTTGCAACAATTTTATCTCAGTCAACGGCTGATTCACATTATTTTTTACTGCAACTAGCTAAGACCTTCCATATGATTTTAAATAGAACTTGACAACTGGCATCCTTGATTTGGTTCTGATTTTGAAGGAAATATTTCTATCAATAATTATAATGTTTGCTTACAGTTTGAGATAGATTGTCTTTCAGAAAGAGTCCTTCAATGTCCATCTTGTTAAAAGTTTTTAAATTATGACTGGATTGTATTTCCTCTATTTTTTAAAACCACCTTTTTTTCTTTAAGCTGCCAATGTGATGAACTACATTAACAAATATTTCTGATGTTAAATACTATGCATCTACACACACACACATACACACACACACACGAGTTGAGTTCAATAATTGCTATTTTATTTGTGATTTTTGCATTTATACTTATGAAAGAGATATGCCTTTTAAGTTTTCTTTCTAATACTGATTTGTCTGCTTTTGCTATGAAGATGTAATTAGCCTCCTTAAGTGATTTGGGGAGTTTTTCCTTTTGCTGTTTTCTGAAACATCTTATATAACAAGACAATTGTTCCTGGAAGGTTTAAGAGATCTCTAGTAAAATTATAGTGGCCTATTCCTTTTTATAACAAAGAAATTTTAGATATAGATTACATTTATTTATTTTTTTCTTTTTTAAAAAAAATTATTATTATTATTTATTTTAACAGGTTTTGGAGGAACAGGTGGTGTTCGGTAGATTAAATTTATATAATGATTGTAAATAAATCTCATGTCTTCTAATTTTTCTTTAATCAATCATATCAATTTATATTTATGTAGTTCATTTTTAAAATTTTTGTTAAATTAACTGATCTGTTGTTTAAAATATCACTTTATACTTTTAAATATGTTCTATATCTGTATTTATTTTCCCTTTTAAACTTTCTAATTTTGACTATTTCTTTCTTCTTTCTTTTTTCAATCAGTCAAGCCAGAGTTGTTTTCTCTTTTTCTTTTTCATTAATATATTCCCTTCATTATTTCCTTTCTTCTATTTACTGTAGATTTACAGTTACTCATTTTCTAATTTATTGATTTAAATGTTTAACTCATTTTTAATCTTCTCCCTTTCTAACTTATGTGTTAAATATTATAAATTTTCTCCAAGTTCTAGCTTCATTTAATAATCTTTAAAATGTAGTGCTTACCTTGTCATTTGATTTTAATTATTTAGAAATTTCAATAGCATGTTTTAAACAGTAAATTATTTTAAAATAGGTTTTGCTAATTTTCAAATATATTGGCAGTTTCTAACTATAATTCTATTTTTTTACACTTAACCATGTCAAGAAGAGAGAAAACAGATGTGTACTTTGATTCTCTGGAAGTTTATTAAGATTGCTTTGTGACTTTTTGTGTGGTCAATTTTGTAAATGTTAACTGTGTGCTTACTTCAAGAATACGATTTTCTAATTTGGGGCTGTAAGTTCCAATATGTAACATGTATAGTTAATAGTTTTCATTTTGTTTTGCAAAACTTTCCATGACTTATACTAATTGTTTTTTCTACTTAGCTGACTTACTAATTTCTCAAAGAAGTATGTAAAAACTGCAAACCATGTTTGTTAATTTGTGATTATATAAAGTTTGCTAATTGCTACTTTATGTAATAGAGTCTATATGATTTAGTTCTTTCAGGTTAAGATAGTTTTCTGATAAATTATCCCTTTTATCATTATTCCTAATAATTCTTTGTCTCTTACAGGCTTATTTGCCTAACATCAATAATGCTGAATCTGCCTTCTTTTGGTGAATAGTTTTTCTGAAATACAGTTTTCCTTCTGACCCCTTTCAGTCTTTCATTATTATATTTCAGGAATGTCTCTTAGAAACTGCCTAAGAAAGATTTTATATTTTTATTCAATCTCAGAATACCTTTCTTTAGAATATGGAGTTAAATTAGTTAGTATTTCTTATGATTATCCATAAACATATTACTTCTTTTTTGTTGTTTGACTTTTAGTTTTATTTTTACTATGCTTTCTTTTGTTGGCACTTCTTTTTCTCTTCTCTTTTCCTGCCTTTTTGAGATTATTTTTTCTTTTCCCCTGACTATGCATTAAAATCATACATATTATTTTCATACTTTTATTGGGTACCCATAATTTTTAACTCTGTTTTCACAAAGTTTAAAGTTTAACAATCTTCCCACATTCCTTCAGAAGTAAATGAAAAATTTAAGATCATCCATGCCATATTTTATGTTATTGCTGTCTAAAATTATAATTCCATATTATTTTTTAAAAATCCAAATTACTTTTTTAAAAAAAAATCAATACTTCTTTTTAAAAATATTTATTTATTTAATTTATATATATATATTTTTTATTGCGTTTTAGGTTTTGGGGTACATGTGAAGAACATGCAAGATTGTTGCATAGGTACATACATGGCAATGTGGTTTGCTGCCTTCCTCCCCTTCACCTATATCTGGCATCTCTACCCACATTTATTTTATTTTTATTCAATTTTTATTATTTTATTTTTTCACCATTGCTTCTTGCAGCTTACTCTTTTCAGTTTCAGCCTCTTTCTCAGTCAAGTATATCATTTAGTAATTTCTCTTCAGTGAGGGTCTGTGAGTGTTAAATGTCCTTATTTACTCTCATTCTTTAGTGTTAGTTATTTCATTATCTTCTGACTTCTATTTTTGTTGTCTGAAAGTCTTCTTCCACCCTACCATTCCACAGGAGGGAACAGACATTTTACATATGATGAGGTGAAAACAATTTTTCTCTACAGGTTCCTTATGATCTATAAGGTATGGATTCACTATTTTCAGCATATATGGTACTAATGTGCTTCTTCAATAGATGGATTTGTGTTTGTAATAAATTCTGGAAAAATCTCAGTTATATTTTTTGAATATTTTCTCTCACCCATTCTCTAATCTCTTATTCTGGCGTGCTTATTAAAATCATACTCCCTCACTATGTTCTATATTCCTTGTCATTAACATCTCTTTCAAGTGTTTTATCATTTCATCCCCCTATGTAGCATTCTGTGTAATTTCTTCATATTTAGCTCCAAATCACTGTTTTTCTTCTAATCCACTGTCAATTTGTCTACTGAGTTTTTAGTTTAAATAAAATTCTACATTTTAAGCAGTTCCTTGTAGTTTTTCTTCAAATCTGCTGTTTAAGTTTTTAGTCTATTTTAAATTTTCTACTTAATTTCAACTTTCATTTTAGATACAGGAGGTACATGTGCAAGTTTATTACATGGAAATATTGCATGATGCTGAGGTTTGGTGTACAGATCCCATCACCCTGGTAGGGAGCATAGTACTTGGTAGGTATTTTTTTGACCTTTCCCAGTGACCCTCTCATAGTCCACAGTGTCTACTGTTTCCATATTTATGTTTGTGTGTGCTCAATGCTTACCTCCTGTTTTGAGATCATGCAATGTTTGGTTTTCTGTTTCTGCGTTAATTTGTTTAGGATTATGACTTCAGCTCCATTCGTGTTATATTATCTTTTAAATTAAGGTTCTTTCATTTTTATTATCGCCTTCAAACATAATAATATCTGAAATTGTGGAGGTACTCACCTTTCTCTTTATTGTGTCTGCTGATTCTCTCACATGATTGTAATCATTCCTTCACATGATTGTAATTTTTGACTGTGAGTTCATTATTATATGTATTTTCTTCTTTTGGGGTTCTACATGCCAGGGTAGAAGAGTCTCTACACAGTGTACAATGGAATGGATTCATTTGCTTTTGGTGGATGGCCCAGGGATTTCTGGATAAGACAAATCCTTATGTGTGTTTCTTTGCTTGGAATACCAGTGCAGTGTGGAAATGTACATTCAAAGGCCACGCCTGCAGGCAATTCAGGCTTGGGTTTTGATATGTCATAAAAAAGATGGAGCCATTCAAACAGAAACAAATGTCCTTGCTACTTTCCCGACCTTGTGTGTGAAGATGATGTTCACTCCTTCCTTGTGTGATGGGGCAACCCCACCAGGGTTATGGTAGAACCTTAAATGGATGCCTCAGGTTCAGCTGCAAATCTTGAGCAGCCCAAGGCCATATCTTCTCTGTTTTCCTGCATAAACATGGAAACCCCAACTCCTAGCTATTCAGATATGGATGCAAATCTGACATCCTCTGGATTGCTATTGAATTTGTTCAGTCTTCACTCTGGCTGTTTTTGCTGGTATCTAGGAGTTTATCTTTCTTTATTTTGAACTTATGAGTGTTCAACTAAACCATGTTATATTTTATTCAATACGTATATGTATTTAGTCCAGAAAGGAGCTCTGTGCTGAGTCTGTCTATCATGTTGTCAGACAGGAAGTGCTCACAGGTAATCTTACTTATGCAGATACATATGTTTGAGTACCGTTTTGCCATTTATTAGCTGTGATATACCTTTTTTTACTTCAGTCTTCTCATTTTAAAAAATGAATTTATTCAAAACTGCATTTGGCTGTCATAAGAATTAAATAAAATGATGTATATAAGCTGGGCGCAACACCCACATATAGTAGCCACATAATAAATGTGGGCTAGTATGTGAAATTGATTACTATTGATTAATTATATTGAATATTTACAATTCTATAGATTTTCAAAATTATTGTAATCATTTTTAATGAAGACAAACATGTTTGTATGTAATGTGCTTACATTTTATTTTTCAGAATCTTAAAGAAAAAAAAATGATCTCACAATATATTCTTTCTGATGATTTCTCAGGGCCCATAGGGGCCATGATTAAATAAAGCAAAAAATCTAACGGTGGTGCATTTTGAGTTCAAATAGATTGTTTACATGCCTGTGACTTGTCTGCTAGCCTATCTACCTCTCTGATTTGGTGTGCTACATCTAAAGCTAAGAGCATTTTCTCTGTGTCCTTATATATGTGAGAAATATTTTCAAGTGAGAGTCAATCAGTTAAGGAAGACATTTATCCTATAGGCAGTAGGGATCTAGGAAGAGATTAAAAGCCTAGGGATGGTATAATTCAGTTCGCATCCTAAAGAGATAGCTATTTTGGGGAAAGATGGGTTGGACAGGATGTAGTAGAATTATAAAGTGTCCCCAAGCTTTTTTCTTCCTGGTGTGCACACATTATGTAATCCTCTATGCTTGAGTTTGGAAGAAACCTATAAATATGATGGTTCCGTTGATTAGGTTACATTATGTAGAAAATGATAGTGAGAGAGTCACTCTTGTGCTTAATTACATTAAGTCTAAGACTGTATTAGCATAGTAGGGTGGAGGAAGGATGTAAGTCAGTGAGATGTGTCCCTGTTGGTTTGGAAGAAATACACTCTCATGTTTATGGAGAAGAGCTGTGGCAGGAATAGTAGGTAACTTCTGGAGCTTAGAGTGGCCTCTAGTTGATGGCCACCAAGAAAGCAGGTACTTCAGTCCTACAACTATAAGGAAGTGAAGCCTGCCAACAATCACATGAGCTTGGCAAAAGACCCTGAAAGCCGGAAAGGAACATAGTCCAACCATCATTGTGATTGCATCTTTGTGAGACCCTGAGCAGAGAATCCAGCAAACCTGAACCTAACTTCTGACCTACAGAAATCATGAGGTAATACATAGGAGTCATTTTAAGCTGCTAAATTTGTGGTAACTTTATACATTGCAATAAACAAGCCTGTCCAACCTGCTTTATTTTGTTGTTGTTATTGTCATTATTCTGTTTTGTTTTAGGCTTTTTAGCAGAGTGAAACCATAGTTTTTAGTTTCTGTCTATAGTGATATATTGAAAAGAGGGATGAGGAAGGAACTTTATTGGCCCAACCAGAAATAGAAACTAAGAACCCAGGACTGGATTCTTTCCCTTTGGCACCCTAGTAAGACAGAGAGATCAACTGGGTTATTGTGATGGCTAAGACCCAATGGCTCAGGCCCAAATGAGACAGATCTAGATAAACAAGGAGTCTTCTGGAATGGAAATGATGACACTGTAGAATAAAGATTAATTAAGAAGGTAGACATGAACTTACTCATCCACTAAGTGTCCGTGTGGAATGTCGCAGAATGACCTTAACGTTTTTAGGAAGATCTTGATTCTTTCAACCAAATTAGAGAAAACGAAGGTGAGAAAAAGTTTTACTAGGAACATAATGAGTTCAGTTTTAGACTGTTAATAAAGATGATCCTAGTTATTTTTCTCCATGTGTCAATGCTTCTTTGCAATGAATCTTTGCAGTTCTTACCACCAAGACGTGGAAACCCATTTCACTCCTCTTCTCTCATCCTTTGAATCTGGGCTAGCCTTGAGTCTTGCATTGGCCAATAGAATAAAGAGGAAGTAATGGCATATCAGTGCTAAGTTTAGGCCTCAAGCAACACTTTTGCTTTTTCTCTTTATACCATGAAGCCCCATGGGAGCAACTCTAGGTTAGCCTACAACCAAATGGAGGGCTACATGGAGAGATAAGCCAACCTGGCTTATCCTGGGCCAGCCAGGCCTCACCTTAGCAGGCAGCTGAGTTTTACACATGAGTAAATCCAGCCAACACCATAACCATCACCCTGTTGAACCCAGCCCAAATTGTCAACCCACAGAATTAGAAGCTAAATTAGTAGTTATTGTTTTGAGCCACCAAGTTTTGGGGTGATTTAAATTACAACAAAAGCTGACTTTTACAGACATATTAATTTTTAGGCACTTATGAAATATCCATTTAGGTATGTTCAACGGGTAGTTTGGGTTCTAGATCTGGACCATAGGAGAGCAGATGATGTTCTAGAGAGAGATTTAGGAGTGATCAGCTTACGGATGAATGTTGACATCAAGGATGAACATGAGTATAAATTTTTATTTTCTGAACAAGATGTCAATTTCTTGATGATAATGGCTATTGTTAAATATTGTTCTTCATTCAGCTCTACTGCCATTATTTCTAAGGAGAAACTATCACGAGATGAACTAAGAGAAATCCCTATGGGAGTAATCAACTTTTCTCTTGGGCTTGTCTGAGGTGTCATAGCAGCTTGAATCATTCCTCTCAGAATGAAATGTTTGGGAAAAAAGTTTAAATTTGTCCTTTCACTAGAATAATTTTTACCTTTACTGTTCTACAGGGTAGTGGACCATTCTATCTAAGGCATATGTCATATCCATGCATAATGTGCGCTACTCAAAAGTGAGAGATCACCAACAGTCATGTGATTCAACATCACTTGAAGATCTTCTTGATAACCCTGTGAAGTTGGTATTCAGATTATCACATTTTACAGGTGAAGAAACAGAGACTCTAGAGTTTAAAGTGATGCTCAAGATTACCCAACAAGTATATTTAAGAGACAGGATTCAAACCTGGGTTTAACTCAAAGTCTCTCACACTTTCCACCACATTACCACATCCAAGAGGACTTTTTGAATGTATAATTGAATTCAGTTCTCATCACTACCTTGGGAGGTATTCCTAATCATCTAAAAACCCCTTTGCCTTGTAAATCTTTCTTTTTGTCCTCTCCAACACACTATTATACAGATAATTTTATCCTATCTAAAATCCCTTGTAAGCTTCTCCACATGGCCCAAGAAATAGGGCAGAGCCAGACTGGGTTATGCTTCCAACTGAGTCACGCTAACCTATCTTGTCATTAGAAATGGCTCTGAGTCTTTATCTGCCCACAAACTCTAATTAATGATCATTTAACTGTACTGTCAACTCTGTTTAAATTTGAGTGATACCAGTTGTTTCTTCCTTGGGCCAACCAATAGCAACAGGGGAAGGCATTCATGCATGCCATTGTCCGGGTGGTTCTGGGCCTATAGCAGCCCAGTTTAATGGGCATTCAGAGCTCATTAGTGAGGAAACACATCAGGAGTGACCGCTCCGGTGCCACACGTTGCAACTAATAGCCCTGCCGAACAGAATCGTTTCTGTTTCTGCTCAGTTGTTGTGAAATTCTTTCGATGTCAACAAGTGGTCGTGTCGGCAGGAGCCCGCCATCCTGCCCAGCAGTTTTATCCGTTGCTCTCCTGAGCCAGACTTGTGTCCTCCTCCATTGTCCAGCCCCACAAAGGAGCCTGAGCAATCACAAAGCCTTCACAGCCATTCATCATCAGCTCACCGATTCTGTGGGCAAGATTGCCCGCCAAAGTTTGGGCCAGTCCTGTGGGGATGGCATGTATGAATCCACAGGCAAGACACACTGGGCCTCTGCCCCCTGCCTTGGGGATTTGAACAGTACAGACAGAGAATAGTACAGACAGTTTGATTTCCTCATCCAAGCAAAAACCAAAATTACATATAATACGGAGAATCAGACTAAAAACGTCCTTTGAGCCTAACAAAAAAATTGCAGGTGTGGCAAGATTGGGTAAATTATTCCACCTGGCAAAAATATTCTATAGTGGAAAAGAGGAAATTCTAATCAAAGGAGCCACTTGGCATAAAGAGTTGGCAATAGCTTTATCTACTCAAGAGATATATGTTCTTTAATTCACAAAAAACTTAGTATGTTTGCTCAGTCCATAGAAATGAAAGTTGCCTATAAAATGTCATGCAAACTTTCTAATCTATATTCAGATTTTAGAAAAAAAAAGTGTTTTTATAACCAGATTGTTGAGAATCGGTCCTACAGAAATACTAGAAAATTGTTTTCCAAGTATAGCATTTTAGAATCATAAGAAAAATGCCTTATATTTTAGTAAAAGAAACAACTCTGCTCTTCTTGGACAATATACTTTCTTCATACTTCCAGTGTTCTCTGAAATAAATATCTGTTAACAATTGGCTTCGTATCTGACAAAGTAGTCAATGGTCAAAGTAATAAAGATTCTTAATTCCTCAGCTCACTCTTCAAGCCCCAGTCCTGGCCTCTGAATGTCTTCAGTGTCCAGTATCTATATGCTCTTGTATATCCTTCTTTCCTATGCCTTCTCCTTTCCTCCACTGGATTTTTAAATTATTGGTTTGTGTATCTGTATCCCTTGCCAGACTAAGAGCTGCTACAAAGCTTTTCCTACTTCCTGCTTATTTTTGGTTGAGTCAACACTTGGAGATGAGTAAATGCTCCATAATTGTTCACATCACAAAGTTGTCAAAAACTGAGCTATATGTTTGCATTTTCCATCTAGGGGTTCCACAAAATATGATCAGCTATTAAATATTTTGGAGCATTATATCCAGTTCATATTTCAACTCATAGCCCTTGCAAATTTGGAGCTTTAGGATACAGTAGTTAAATAAAAATTACTTCCAGATCAAATATATACGGTAGGATGAGCAAATTTTTTAATATACACACTGTCACTGGCAAACAATATCTAATGGAATTCCTTTTTGCTTTCTTCTTAAGATGTCCTTTCCCTTTGCTTCCAGTAATTGAGAATTTACTATGTGCCAGATATGGCTTACAACTCCAGTCTTTGCTCATTCAAATCCCCTCAGCTGCTTTTATTCAGTCTGTGAATATGCAGGATAGCATGATGGTTTTGCAATCCCTGTAGTCATTATTATAGGTGGAGCCCTTTGCAAAGACTGTGTTTTAAAAGATTCTGAAATACTTTTGTGGGTGTCCTGTTTCAGGTGCTAGAAAGATGCTAATGGGCCACTCTGGCTTTCTTTTTGGTGTTTCTCTTACACAGATTTAAAAATTACTAACTTATACATGGGCTTTACCTTTCTAGATGGAGCTGCACGATTT
This sequence comes from Plecturocebus donacophilus, assembly GCA_004027715.1. Taxonomy (NCBI): domain Eukaryota; kingdom Metazoa; phylum Chordata; class Mammalia; order Primates; family Pitheciidae; genus Plecturocebus; species Plecturocebus donacophilus. The sequence continues at coordinate 16,068 of PVKP010020222.1, read as the reverse complement.
CAATGTAAGCAGATTACCTTACTTCTTTCCAAGGTGAGAGATGACATGCATTGGTTTCCAAAGAAGTACCCAGATGATGGCTCAAATGCATACTTTGAATAGTCTTTGCAATTATTAAAATAAGAAAAACAAAAAATATATAAAGTCTTACTGTTTGTTTTTTTGAAATACTTTCTCTGGTATCCTTAGTAGGTTAGTTCTGACCTTCACAAGTGTCATTTGTTTATGAGAGCTTATGAGGGTTTATGTGAATTGCTTCATTTAATCCTTCTAAGGATTTTATGAGGTAAGTCTTAATATTATCTCCATTTAACACATTAAAAAAAAATGACTCCTAGAGGAGCTAACCAATCTGCCCATGGCCACAGGTCCAGTTACCTAATAGGCCACAGGGTCAGGGTTTGATTATCCTCCCAGGGCCTATGTCCTTGATAAGAGTTCATATCTCCATTGGTTCCCATTCTGAGGCCATGGTAGAACCATGAATTTACCTTGCATCATTCGGCAGCTGCAGATAGAAATTTCCTTAAATAAGTTTCTTATAATGCTAGAACTGCTTTGGTGATATTGGCCCAATATTTCCAGAAGGATGCTGTCTAAGAAAGCCTTTCTACATGCAACTTGCTATCTCCTGTTCTTCAGGTCATATGAGGACAGCTCTTCACCTGTATGATCACCTTGAACTTTTCACAGTAGGACATAAAGGTGTGTGTTTTGTTTTGTGGCTTGCAATCCCCACAGTGTGTCACAGAGGAAGTGATATGGAACTATTATCAAAAGCAGCTTTTGTGTCCCATTTGCATGAGTGGGGAATGAAGGGCTTTGCAGTACATTTCTTTGGGGGACTTTAAAAAGGATAATTGAATTGTTTAAATCAAATTTGGATGCCTCTGTCACATATCATTACCTGTCTTTCCTCTATCTATCTTCTTGTTTTCCAAATTAATGGCACATACCACACACTGACCTCCATTAGCTTAATTTGGTTGAGACATTTTCCAGTCCATATCATCAAAATGAGAGAGAAAATTATGTTGACCAGGGAACCATCTGTAGAGTGCAAAATGTTAAAGCAGCAGGCATTTTTCTATATTTTTTCATTTTTGAAAGACTCTGTATACAACTCTAAATACTTAAAGTCACTAACTCAACACATTTCTCAGATTACTGATTTGGATTTCATAAATGAGGCTGGTATTTCTGTTGCCTAGTATGAAATTCAAAATATTCTTATATTCGAATCCTAACACATGCACTACATAAAGAATGTGAAAGCCTTTGTCTACTTAATTAGATGTTTCTCTTAATGGAGAGTACTATATAAAGCTCTCTATACTCTCTAGCATTTCACAAGAAGTGCTGTGAACTAAGATGATCTCCGAGCCCACTGGCTCAACACACTCAATTTTTAATGCGTTGACACATTAACTAGTGCTAATTGCTGTCTTCTGTAAACTAAGTGATATTCTAACTTTTCTGTTCTTATTTTCAATATATTCTTATTTTCCATTTCCGTTCTTATTTTCAACATGTATCTGAGACTAAGAAATATGATCTGTAGATTAAATGGTCATAAATAATTCAATTTGGCATAATTTTTTTGTATGTGTTCCAGTACTTTTGCCAGGCTGTAAAAACACAACATTGAGAGGAAAGTACACTCTATAGTAGATAAAATGTACAGTGATTGTTTGCTCATCAAAATCACAATGTATTCAAAAATCTCTTTATAAACACCATTACAGACACAAGGAGGCATCCTAGTGAAGTACAGTGGAAAAGGTGCAAGAGACTATTTGCTGGCCTTGGTTTTTCCTTCACCAGCTGTGTGACTGCAAGCATGTCACTAAACTTTGCCAGGTCTCAGCTTCCTCACGTGTTAAATTAGGGCCTTGAACAAGATGTAAATTTCTTCACTCATCCTTCACCAAGGACCCTTTAAATATCTTTTCCTCAGCTTTCTTATGTTTTGAAAGAGTTAGCCTAAGAAACATTTATTAATGAATAATTTGCTACTGTTCATTAATAATTATTTTCTACTAAAAATCTTTATGGTATTGCCAGTCAGAAGTTTTCATAAACATGGGATCACAAGGTTGCCAAACTAATTTAATATGATTGCAACTGAAATCAATAAAATCATACATTAGTAAGTCAAGGCCAGAGATGCTCAAACTTTTTCCTTTCATGGCACCCTTGAGGCTTCAAATATTTTTCCACAGTGCCTCAAGGCCAAAATAGATACCTGAAAGTTCTGTTTATTAAGTACTTGGATCCAAACAACTTAATAGGCATTTATATCTTAAGAGTTTTTATTCAAATGATAGCTATTTTAATAAAAAAAAACACCTAAATTGAAAAAAATTTTTTATTCTATTCTTATAAAACCATGATTATTTACTAACAAAAAATGTGTGCCTATTGGGCACTGTATGCCTTTGTAAATCTTGTAATCAGATAATTTCCTGTTCCACATTGACTTTCACTTGGCACTTGATTACTTTTTACTGCAGCAATGACCAAAAACTCAGTTTCACAAAAATAGGTTAGCAAAAGAAATGGAGCACAGTCTAATTTTGAGACTGAACTACCTTGAGCTAGAAATGTGCCTGGCATCTGACAGATGTTGAGTGTTGCTGTGTTTTCCATAAATTTAGAATTATCCCTCAGTGCCCCTATGAGTTCACTTCAGCATTGGACCTCCAACCCCAGTGATTGCTGGCACACAGTTTGGGAACCACAGAACTGTGTAGTTTTCACTAGGCTTTCTGAAGATTACTCTATTATGACTTTTAGAGACCTCAGATCAGGAACCACTAGACCAGAGGCTCTTCAAAGTCCTCCCTTTAAACTCTAATATTGCAGCATTTATTCACTCAGTACTTACTGAGCACCTACTATGTGTCAGGAATTGATCTAAGCTCTTAGGACACATCATTGAACAAAACAGATAAAAATCTCTGCCTCTGTGGAACTTTTGTTCTAGCAAGGAAAGACAGAAAAATAAAATCCTCATAATAAGTAAGTGAGTTGTATGGTGTGCTGGAAGGTAACACATTGTAGGGAATGAAGGGTAAGGTCAATGCCATTTTAAACAGGGCCATTGGGAGTAGATCTTATTGAAAAGGTAACATCTAGGCAGACTTAAAGCAGATGAGGACTCAGTCCTACCCAAATCTACGAGAGTAGTGTTTCAGGCAAGGAACACCGAGGCATGAGAGCTAAGTCAGAAGAGTACCTGGTGTGTTCAAAGACCAGCAAGGAGACCAGTGTGAAGGGATCAGAACTACCAAGAAGTGGCAAGGTAGGAAAAGAGATCATGGATAAAGTGGGGCTGGAGGCAGAACAGACAAGGCCTGGCAGAGCATTATAAGAGCACTAGGCTTTATTCTGAACACGATGGGGCCACCAGAGGTTTCTGATGGGAGGTATGACATGTTCTGATATATGATTCAATGGGATCACTTCAGCTGCTGTGTTGAAACAGACTGTGAGGGAAGGGACCAATCAGGGAGCTATTACCATAATTCAGGTGATAGTTGATGGCAGCTTAAACCAGAGTAGCAGCAAAACTGGTAAGAAAGGCTGACGAGATTTTCCAATAGATTCTGGGATATAAACAAGTGAAGTCAAAATCACCCCAAGATTTTGGACCTGTGGTAAAAATTAAATATTACAACTTTATGTTTTTTAAAAAAATTGATTTTATTCAATCCATAGAATAAACTTTGATGTTAGATTTTTAAATGCTTCTAACTTTTTATACTCAGTACTACTTAGCTCAGAAATTAAACAGATTTACTAGAAAATTACTTCAGAACACATTAACAACAGCTCAATCCAACCGGACACATGATGCACATCACAGATAGTTAATGAAAGAAAATAATCCTTTGTCTGACAAATGTGTATCTTGAATTTTATGTGGCAGGCAACATCTAGGCTTTCTAGGTGATTTAGAAATGAATCCTATTCTGTTTCTACTTTCAAAGGTCACACAATTTATAAGCATAAATAAAACAGAAGGGATTGCAGAAAACAGAGCCCTGTGTAAGGCCAGAATAACATATAATGTATTTAAAGATTAAATGGTCATAATGAGTTGCTGATGAAGAGTTGTGGAAAGTCAGAGGAGAGTGATGACTCCCAGCTTTTTGTGTGAAAGGAAGGTACCAGGGGAAAGAACTCATGAATTAAATGAACCTCTAGGAATGAATGCCTAGAAATACCTAGAACTTAATCCTGAATATAATAAGGAAGAATAGCCTCTGTGGTCTATGGATTAAAACAGATTCAGGAATGAGTTGTTCCCTTTAAGGTTTGTAGGGGGTAAGATTGGTTCTGAGACCTATCTAGTGAAGTCACGATTGGAGTTTGAACGTCATTCAATATGAAAGGGAAAACCACTCAGAGTGTTTCAATAGGGAACTAACTTGAAGGAATACAGGCTTGAAGAAGGTTAGCCTGACAGCAAGAGGCAAAATGGGTGGGAGGAATGAGAAACCAAGGGTGTAATGGCATAAGTAAGATGGTCATAAAGACCTGATATAGGCTAGTGGCAAGGAAGGTAGAAACAAGGTCACAGATTTAAGAGATTTTAGGGGCAGGCTGTCTCTCCCACCACTGTCTTAACCAGGAGGAATCTCTTGACCAGTAGGAACACCTTGAGTAGATTCCTCTCATGTGTAGCCAAATACACTATGGACTTTTCCTCCCACAACACCATGCCCTCCCTTAAGTATACAGACCAGAGTCCAGTCTCCATTTTAAGGGGTGAGTGGGAGAGGAGAGGTTAGCAACTCAGTGAAAGGAGGCTGCCTACACAGAGGACTGAGCAAAGTCTCAGGACTTAGGACATCTAAGTCCTGAGTCACTTCTGCTGGCTACTCTCCACAGATTAGTGCAAGATGCTCTCCTGAAGAGCTATCAATAGAGCTGCCCAGCATGGCCATGTACATTGCTCACTGAGATGAAGCTTCTGTGAGCAGTGAACACTGGCTCAGATATCCATGATTCATGGGCCTGGTTAAGGATGATGTCTGTCTCCAGGAGTGGAGGATGTGCAAACCCTGAAAGTGGTCAGTCTCGGTATCCTTGTCCTGGACCACACCTACTTCCCTCTTTATTCACATCCCCTTTGTTCCTCTCACCTTTCCCTCCAACACAAGACATCCTTATCTAGTGTATGTGCATAGGGGAGCTGAAACTGACTACAAATTTCTCCAAATATAATGTTTATCCACTAAGTTCTCTTGGTGTCTTGGCTTTCAGGCTCAAAGGCCAAGGATTGTTTTGTTCTGTGGAACTTCTTTACTGCCACCTGGATGGCAGTCATTGCAGGATAGAATGTGTAAATGCACACAGGGGAGGAGGCAGTGGAATGTACTCTCCAGTTCATCACAATAATATCCTGCTGTAAAATGCTACAGAGATTGAACAACCAACTCAGACACGGTCAAGTTGAATTGGAGACTCATGAGACAATCTTGAAAAATAAGAAACCAGTCAAATGAGTGACTGCAGCAGCCTTGGCTTGGGGTTGAGATCGAAGTTTTCTTTATAGATGAAATAGTAGGAATCATGCGGTAAGATAGGATTACTAAGAACAAGTCTTGAAAGAAAGAGAATGGTGCAGAAGATACAGCTCTATGCAAGGCCAGAAAAGAGAAAAGATGCCAAAGATATAGCCCTAAGAAAGGTCCACATGTATGGACAGGAAGGAGTCAGAGGTGAAAGACAGAAGAGGAAGAGCCAGGATGGTAATGTATCACACGGTGTCAGGCTAAGTGTTCCTGGACAGAGGGGCAAAGAGTTGTTCATGATGTAGTAAGGTCGAGAACTGTGAAAAGGGTTTGGCAACTTAGATGTCCTGGTAATAACCTTGACTGTGAAGTAATCACTTATTTCTATATGTGATTATCTCATGATACAGTGCTTAAAAAATGCTGCAGCAATGGCTTAAGAATTCTTCAGTTGGTACTTCCTGATATTCAATTAATACTGGCTGGATAGTGGAGGGTAGAGATTGGGTGGGGAGTGTGGGGAGGCAGGAAAATACATTACACTGAAGTCATTCAATAAATAAATAAATAACTCAGATGAGTTGCAAATACTGTAAAAAATGTGTTCTTCTCTTGTGATAGCAATGCAAGCAGCAACTCCATGTAATTAGAATGTCTGTTAACTTAGACCTAGTGGTGAAAATTTTCATGCTGTAGTATCAAAAGGACTGGAACTCCAAGGTTACTCTCCAGTAGGTGAGTGTCACAACACAAAATCCCAAATTTATATGCTGGCTTTTTTTCCCTCTGCAAACTAACAAACGGGTGTGTAAGGAATTTGAGATTAGTTCTGTCTATTGTTAGTTCCCTGCATCTTTAAAGCATATCCAGGGGGAACATCCTACCAGAAGGAGGATGATAAACAACTTGTTTACTTCCTGCTCTGTTCTCCAGTGACTAAGACTTATGGCTGACAGCTAGTAACATTTCTTGGGGATACCACAAAGGATGTTAGTTTCCTCTAATATCTACTGAGCTAGATTATCTCTTTAGCCCAGTAGATATTGGAGGATACTGGAGGAAACTAACATCCTTTGTGGTATCCCCAAGAAATGTTACTAGCCAGAGAAAGCTATTTTCTAACAAACAGAAACATAGCAAACCAAACCAAAGAAAAAAAAAATCTGCTTTTCTCCATATACTGACCCTTCTCCACAAGTGCTGTGATCAGTTACCACCACAGCATCTGTGATGATACTCAACCTGCCAGAGCCCTCTCCTACTGATAGGCTCTTCTCTTGTAGATATGACAAACCAATAAATAAAATAGTTTAAAAGAGATTTTTCCTCCTGGTGAGGACAAGGTTTGGTCTTGTAAGAAAACAACATTGTGCATTCAATGATATGGTTTATCTTGGAATAAAAGGTGATTTCAAATGAAATTTATTATTGTTTTATGCATTTCTAAAAGCAAAATATGGATAAAAAACCCAAATGTCTTTTAAATGAAGGACAACTGATCTCTAAACTAGGTAACTGATGCATGAATAACAAGAATCTATCCCTTCATCACAGTACATGTGGCTGACAATTGAATGATCCCAGTTTTCAAATTAATTACAGACTTGCATTTTCTTCTACTAACATTTGATTTTTTTAGACAGAGCTTTACATGTTTTGTGTTTCTTTCTCCTGTTTCTATCTCAAACCAAAGAGAGGATAGCTTCTCTATCATTTTTCCATACCAGATACAAAAACAGAAAATGAGGAGAACGACAAGAGTGCTCTGTGACCCCAAGAAAATGTTTGTTCTTGTATCTTTTTTTATTTGAGGCAAGCGGGGGAGAAACTTCACAGAGGAGTAAACCTGAGACACTGATTCAAGAGCCAGACAGTTCAATGAACAGGATAATCGGGGTAGTTTTTGACAGGTGCGGCTGCCTGCCTATAGCTGGCATATAATCATTACCATTTTAATAAAGCTCTAATAGGGGGCTGATCATTCAATGGGGTGTGAGGATCCTAATTCAGCTCCCAATCCCACATGAATGTGCTAGAATTTGCAGGCTTTGTTTTCCTCTTTTGTACCCCTGAATGCCAATAATTACTGGCTATAGATTCAAAAATTCTTAGAACTGGAAGCTAAATTAGCTCTCCTAATACTGCACAAGAATGTCAATACTCATAAAAAAGGAAGCAAGTGTTTTTTTTTGTATTTTTTTTTTTATACTTGTAGGCATTGTGAAGACCAGCAGTTGAAGTGGGCTGGCTTACAGCATGAATAATGACATTACTGTCTCTCTCATAAAGAGCCCTCCCTCTCTCAGGAACAAAAAGTTATCCATTGGTCCTAATAAAATAAGTCTTCTAAAATCATACTTTGCTTTTTAGGTTTCTGCTTTTCTTAATGTGAGAGAATTCACATCCTCTCTCTGGTCTGGTTTAAAGGCAGGATTTGTAAATATTCTACAACTCCCAGTTGAAATGTAGGTATCTTTCTGGGAAAAAAAAAATGCCTTAACCTCCCTAAAGCCTATCTCCAAAGACAGTATTCACAGTGAAACTACTTGGATCACAGGTGGAATTGTAATTATAACTATTATGATACTGGAGATCATTATTTACACAGCACAATGGGCAGAACCCCATGCTTAATATCTTCTGTGGGGTTTTTCATCTGATCTCTTAACACCTCTATGAGGTGGATTTTTTTTTAGACCCATTTGCAGAGGGTGACACTCTGAGTGATTAAATACTTTACCCAAAGTTACACATCTACTAAGTGCTAGAGCAAGGACTCAAACTTCCCATTTCAATCTATGTTTCTTATAAGTGCCGTTGGTCTGAAGCTCCTCAAGGCTTCAGCATTTAATTCGGTGGTAACTGTGCCTCATCCCAAATCCCATCCATTGCCACAAGGTGCCATAGCCACTCACTTCCTCTGGTTGCCAGAAACGTTCCTCCATGAAGCAAAAAAAACCTGGTTGTGATCATTGCTCTGGCTGATACTAGGAACAAACAAGTGCATTTGAATTTTCTTCCTTGAGGCATCAGACCACACCAAACAAGTCATGGAGAATGAAATCTTAGCAAGAAAAATTCTGTTGTTGATAGCTAATCTTCAAAATAGTTTATCTATACTAATGACCTGCCCCATTGCTATCCTTTGAGATCTGTGCAGGAGATACCCTGCTGGCTTTTAATACAGTATGTGTAGGTAGGGGGTAGAGAACATCACACACATGCTCACTTTCAAATCTCTTCTGTGCCAACTGCAGACATATGAAGGTTCGAGGTAACTGTCTTTCAACTACAGAAATACCACCATCTTCAGGCCTTGTTTCAGTTTTTCACTTTTCAATTTGCTTTCAATAAGCAAACTGAGATTCAGAGAGTTGACGTTTCCTGACCAATGTCACACAGTAGCCAAGACACCAAAATCTGATTTTCATGATGTTTCAGAATTAATTTCACTATGAATCAAGATGCCTGGGAATCTTTAACACACACACACACACACACACACACACACACACACACACACCCTCTTAATGAAATCTCCACAAATTACACCCACCCCATGTGAAGCAAGACTAAGAAAAGATACTGTTAGGCCTAATTCTCATATGAAATATTGCAGTCTCATTACCGATTTCTTATGGGTCAGTATGAATAGGAAGAAGATATGCCCTGTGAAGAGATGCCCCCTGACATTATATATTTATTTTCCTAAGTGTCCTAGGCTGACTCTGTGTCACTCAGTGCAACTCTGTATTAGTTAGCTGTTGCTGCGAAATGAATTGCCTCAAAATTTAGCAGCTGAATGCAACAATACACTTTCTTTAAAAACATCTCACTGTTTGTGTAGGCCAGAAGCTCAGGAGCTGCTGAAGTGAGTGGTTCTGACTCAGGTTGTCAAGATGATAACCATGGCTGCAGTCATCTGAGGTTTGCTTAGGGTTGCCGAGTTGATTCTTCAATTCTCACTGCATGGGTCTCTTCAGAAAGCTGTTTACATGTCCTCACAGTATGGTGACTGCTTCCCTCAGAGCAAGTGATTTAAGAGAAAACAAAATGGAAGATACATTTTATGACCTAGCCTTAGAAGTCTCACTTTATCATTGCTTTAATGTCTTACTGGATGCATAGATCAGCCCCATTCCATGTAGGAGGAGACTATGCAAGGACATGAATCCCAGGAGGAGAAAACCCACCAGAAGCTGGCTACCCCAAATTCCATGGCAGCGCACTTTGATCTACCACTGATTTTGGTGAAAAGAGGAAAGATTTGAACTCAATTAACATAGTAAAACCAACTGGTTAATTCTCCACATATCAGTCTATGCGGAAGCAAAGATCTCAGAGAAAAAAATCGCCAACTGTCCCGTAAGTGTCTTCTAATAAATGTCTAACTCCAGGCTGGGGAATATAGAAGGCCCCTATTTCTTATTTTGTCATCCACTTTTCCTTTCAAAAAATTTTGCTGAGGGTCTACTACCTGCCAGGCACTGTGCTAGATGTTGGGAAACATTGATAACAAAATATCTAGAATGGACCCTCTAGAAATCTGTCATCTCAGAAGTATACCTCTGAAGCAGTGTTTGCTCATGAAAAATTATCCTAACATTCTAGGACTGTGGCTTCTTATTTTTATCTTTAGGAAAAATTTGATCTGTTTGTAAGTTCTATCACAACTGCTATGCTCCCTAGGAATCAAAACCTATTAGCCCCAGAAAAATGTTAAACAAGTAAGAAACATCACCTAATCAGCACAGGGGAGAATGCTCTGGCAAAGGTCAGGTGGTCAAGGATATAACTGCAAAACCTATATTTAGTACTGCAGTATTAAATGCTGTCACAAAAGAGATAACAATGAATTTTAGTTTATAATATCAAACTCAAAATATTACTTACAGTGTTTATATGTAAATTTTAGACTATCCATTAAATTAAACATTGTAATCATGTCCTATTGAATAAAAATGGTGCACTAATATTACAGACAACTAAAACAGCCACATCTGGCCTAATAAATAAACTTCCCTCTAAACTGTTGAACCTCATGTTACTCGTTAGAAAAAAAATGGTCATAAAAATAAGTCTCTACTTCATAGAATTATATGAGAATTGAAAGATATCAATTTTGTATATCACTTAGCACAATGCCTGGCCCATTTAAGTGCTCAGTATATGTTATTATAAACCAGTATATTATTGTAAACTTACAGATAACTTGCCTTACTTTGATATTTCTCAATTATTATCACTCTTTTAGAGAATTGCAATGATTAAGTATTCAAATTTCAAAACTTGAGCTTTCCCCCTAAAACAGTAACATCCTCTAGGTTTAATGGGCTCTGCTATGATCCAAAGTGATATCTCTTCTGCTATGTGTTTCTCACCAGTGTTCTATGAGTCAGGATGGTTATATAACTCAGAGTAGTGGGTAGTTTTAGCAAGTTATAGTATCTCTGTACCAAAGCAAACCGAGAACCACTTAAGTCTATGACAGATTTTTTCATCTGTAAAATGGAATGAACATGCTTCATTTTAAAGTTAATAATATGTGGCAGTCAGGATCTTAGAAAACAGAAACAGATGATCAGTTCAATAGAAGCCCAAACTTCAGCGTCACGTATTATATCCATGTAATAAACTTGCATATCTCCAGAATCTAAAAAAAAAAAAAAAGAGAAAAGAAAAGAAGAACTAGAGAAAAAAAAGAAAGCAGAAATATAGGTTTTGATTAATTACGAAATGCAACAGTCAGTGAAATTCACCTATGGCATTTCCTTTTAATAATACCCTTGAGTTTTTCACTTGTTGAGTTTTCTGCCTGTCTGGTGCTATAAGAGAGGAAAGCAACATAGTTTGCCAACTTCCAAACTTGTACTGATTTTGTATGACCTTTAGAACCTAACTTAAGCCTTCCCTGCTTCCAATTCTGCTGAACACGAAGAAAACGTGATTTCTTGGAGCAAAATAAAAGGCTTAGAAAGAAGACTGAGAAGGCTTCCTAGATATCAAATAGCTCTTACGAAACACCGTTTTGATGAAGCAGTGTAAGTGAGTCAGAAACATATGTATTAAATTTCCCTTGAGTTATTGGGGTTTCAAAATGAAGGGATTAAGAAAGCGGCAGGAGCTGTAGTTGCAGAGTGCCCTCTGAAAGCTCCAAAACATGTTTTCAGAGAGAGATTTAGTCAATCCCTCAAAACTTCAAGATATTCTCTACCTGACCAGAACATATCCAGAACTTATAAGATTGTTTCATATTGCTTGATCTCCAGCTCCTTTCTAGATCAAAGAAGTGGAGTTAAACACACAGATGCTAGGAAGCTTATCTGTATTGAGGTAATGATTCTTTCCTGAGGTTTGCTATGAATTAGAAATAGTTCTTTTTTTTTCATCTTACACCAGAACAAAATACTATTTACAATTTTAATAACCTCCACTTCTGAAAATATTGCTCTCAAAAAAATGAGTTAAATTAGGAAGTGTTACCAGCTCATCTTTCATCCAGATTAAGTAAAGTAACTCTTTGGTGCCTAGCACCCTAATTCTCTTACTGTTTTGTTATTGAAGATATCAACAGTTGTCTCAAATGGGTGTTGGGGAATGCTTAAAACACTGCAATTATATTATGAAACTACATTCTAAAAAGCAAATAGATTGTTTACACCACTATTAAAAAGGAGTGAAGGTGGGAGAAGGAGTGAGGTGTCCAAAAATCTAACAAAAAAGGTCTGCTCTGAGGTATTGGAGCTTCATGTGCTGAACAAATTCAGATTAAATTGAAATCCAGCAAGGTTTGGAGACCATTCTCTTTGGAGCTTGGCAAAATTGGAAAATCAGCTATTAAAAAATAGGACTGAAATGTTTTATCTGTGTTGTCCTTTGTAATTAGGCTGCTGAATAACAGAAGTATTATCACACCAGGGTTAGTGCCAGAGGATTACCCAAAGTTTTACAAATGGGATGCTAAAGTGGCCCGAACAGGTGCACACACAAAGACCAAGGGAGGGGGAGAGTAAGAGAATGAAAGCTGAGGCCTACTACTTTCAGCCACATAGTAAAATTAATGGTTTCTGTAAATGAATGGCACGGTTAGATTACCATTGAACTTGTAAAATTAGAGGAAGGAGTCAGATTCTTCATTACACTCCTTTTTCTCTTTTTTAATTTGAGCAGAGAAGGTCGACCTTAATTGTCGTTTTACCTAAAAAAAAAAAAAAAAAATCTTTTCATTCGAATTATTTTGCAGCAGGCACAGTGACTCCTCAAAAGAAATGTGCTTTCTGAAATCTTTCTTTTTTCCTAGTCTACTCATGTGACCTGCGTACTGGAGAGAAAAGTGAGTTAGATTTGAATGTTTGAATGAGCTCATATTTGGGAAACTGGTAAATTTGAAAAGAAGTAGGGGAGGACAGCTACTACCCTTAAAATAGACCGTGAAAACTGAAAGATAGTTAGGCTTCATGTAGGCAAATTAAGGATTAATATTAAAAGTAAACCTAAGAGCCTCTCTTAAAATTAGAAGCAAATGTATAGGAACTTGTGGATTCCAAACATTCTCAGTTGAACTCTATTATTTGTCAAAAAAGTATCTATTTTCCAATGTAATTGTAGTTCCATTCATTTAAAACAGTTGCCTTTTTATTATAATTTACTTATAAAATGAAGTAGTATATTATTTATCTTTGGAAATTTAAATGTTCTGAGGCTGTTCTGCAAAGATCATTCATTTCCATTTCCACCAGTTCTTCAACACTCTCTTACCCAGTTCTGGAGATGAGTAGCATTTGCTTATTATTTGGCTATTGGGTAAACCTGTAGGCTTGACTTTGTTTGAATAGTTTTAGATTCCAAAAACCTGTAAGTACTATCAAGTTTCCAGGCCAGGGCACCACATGCATGTCTTTATTTTAGCCAATAGAATATATATAAAATACGAAACTTAGCTCCTAGTAAATGACACTCTCTCAATGCATATTTGGTTGTTGTTGTTATTGTAATTGTACCAAAACATCTTCAAACATATGCCAATTGGCCTCTAAAAGAAACAAACTAGTGCTTTAACCACAGAATGCAGTGTGTAGGTTCATAACCAAGTCACTGACACCTCCTTTTAAAAACTAGATATACCTTCTGAATTTCATCGTGCACAAATCACAGGATCTTGCCAGCCATGTGGAGATTATTATTTATATAGCTATTTGAGAAAAATCTCAAAACATTTATATACATCTACAACTGAATCTTACAGTTTATTTGCACAGAGATTTAATAATTGAAAATTGCAGTTATCATTTAGTAAGCACTTACTACATCAAGCAGTCTGCTAAGCACATTATGTGCAACACTGTATGAATTTTCTGACAAGCTCTTGATGGAGATATTACTTTTTCATTTTCTATAGTTGAGAAACCTGGAGGTTAGAAAGGTTAAGAACTTTTCCAGAAGACACACCAAGTGGCAAAGTCATAAGACTTACCAAGGATTGTCAGGCAAATAAAAATCTAGCACACTTATTGTTTTATATTCTATTTCAGTACAATATATTTACTGATCAAAATCGAAAGACTCTGTTCACATGTTATCTGAAAGCCATAGAAGATCTGATTTTGGAAGGTAAAAGTTTCAACTCAGTTCTTTATATGAAACTACCAACTACAATTTTGTCTATCTAAAGAATGATATGCTTTAAAAGTCATCCCTGAGATGAAAAGCAAAAGCTATTAAAAAACTGACAGTAATAACTTGAGAATTTAGGTAGGGTCTTCATTTTCACTATACTTCCAGCACAGAGATGAACTGATCTGGCATTGCTTCACACATTTTTTTTGTGAATGAATTTCTAGTTTGTATGGTCAATGATCAAAACAGAAACTTTACCTTAAAAAATAACCCTGGGCATCAAACTGTGTGCTTAGACTTTGTACGTTTTTTACTTTATGGTGTGCACTTGCCTATTTTCTACCTGAGGCTTCACTTCACAACTTGTTCTTGGTTGGCATGCCTCCTGAAACTTGCTATAAAGCTTTTCCTGAAACTTCCACCAAACCAGTATGCCACTGCCTTCACAGAAACCTGTTTACTCACCTATGTATACTCTTAGCTTACTGTGTGTCTAATTCAGAGTAAGTGCTGATAAACTAGCTCATTAGTACTATGTAACCAAATAGTGCCAAAAGTCATCTACCTATTTCTTGAACAAAATAGGGTGATATCAACTTCTTTGATCATTTTCTAACATTGTTGCCAGCTTTGTACATATAAGATATTTTAGATAGAAGGTAATTATCAGTCTTTTTTAAATGATAGGTATGACTTTAAGAATCAGAGGTCAAAGTAGATGTTCAGCAGATATGTGTTGAATAAATCAAGGCATATATGAATTAATTAAAATGATATAAGAAAAGAAACTACTAAACAGAGATTGGCTGTCAATGAAGTTAGCACAAAGTAGAGAAATAGGGGGGAAATCACTGGAGACAAGAATTCTAGGACTTGGTTAGGCCATAATTACTGTAGAGTAATCATATACTCCAGTGTTCCCCAAATTGTCTTGGTTTGTCTGGTTTACACTTGCTACTCTGGTATAATTAACAATTTCATCCTCTTTTACTCTAAGAATTGTCCTAATTTGGATGATAAGTTATATGGTCACTTGATGTATTAGCATGTGCCATTGAACAAATCCCTTAAAAATTTCCAGTTGGTTTTTCTTGCCATAAAATAAAATGATTAACCCAGATAGACTCTATCTCTCTTTCAGCTTTGTTACAAACTGTTCCCTGTTTTAAATGTCTTTACACACTTATTCCCCATCTTCTTGGCAACCTGTTCCCACTTTCCACTGGAGGAAGAAAATTAGTGACAACAGTAAAAAAGCTTGTTGTAAAAACAAACTGAATTTTGGTGGAGAAGAGAGACAACACATTTGTGTTTAGCAATGAGAATGAAGAAGATTCATATCTGAACCATAATATAAAACATATCCAGGAGATAAAATTAGAAGCAAAGATAAAAATGTTATAACTATGCAGCAGTATTCACTGTGAAAAAAATAATCTTTATCAAATTAATTTAATAATAAAAAATATTATTTAATAATTTTACAAATATCTGATTCACTTAATACATGGGGTCAAGAAACAAAATGGAATTAACCACTCAAAAGCAACAATGAAAGCTAAGATGATGAAATAATGCCTTCAAAATGGAGAGAAAAAAATTATTTCCAATCCAAAATTCTATATCCAGGCAAACTATCTTCTAAGTATTTGTGCAGAATAAAACACTTTCAGAAATGAAACATTTTATTTTTTATTGCATTTAAGATTTTGGGGTACATGTGAAGAACATGCAATATTGTTGCATAGGTACACACATGGCAGTGTGATTTGCTGCTTTCCTCCCCATCACCTATATCTGGCATTTCTCCCCATGCTATCTCTCCCCAACTCCCCACCCCCCACAGTCCCTCCCCTATTTCCCCCCGACACACCCCAGTGCGTGATGCTCCCCTCCCTGTGTCCATGTGTTCTCATTGTTCAACACCCAC
>PVKP010020221.1:0-41111 GCA_004027715.1 Plecturocebus donacophilus | reverse complement strand
CCTTCCTTCCTTCCTTCCTTCCTTCCTTCCTTCCTTCCTTCCTTCCTTCCTTCCTTCCTCCTTCCTTCCTTCCTCCTTCCTTCCTTCCTTCTTTCTTTCTTTCTTCTTTCTTTTTTTAATGACAGGGTCTCACTGCATTGCCCAGGCTGGAGTGCAGTGATGCAGTTATAGCTCTCTGCAGCCTCAAACTCCTGGGCTCAAGTGATTCTCTGGCCTCACCTCCTGAGTAGCTGAGATTAGAGGCACATGCCACCACACCTGACTAATTTTTTACTTTTTGAAAAGATGAGGTCTCACTATGTTGCCCAGACTGGTTTTGAATTCCTGGCCTCAAGAGATCCTCCTGCGCCAGCCTCCCAAAGTGGTGAGATTACAGGCGTGAGTCACCCCACTGAAGAATGCTTCTCAAATGCAAAACAACCAATCCAGGGCTTACACCCCAACAACCTCCTTTACGGAGCTCTCACCCATGGGGTCACCATCCACCTGCACTAATCACCCCAGAGCCAGGAAACAAACAACTAGGGAAACCCCTATACCTCAGGGTCCATTGAAATCAAACCAGCCAACCCTAAGCTTGCTCACCCTGTCTCTCCATCCCTTCCCGTGGAAGCCACAACAAAGGCTCCTGTCCACATTCCCCACCCCTCCCTCCACCTCTTGACCAACCTGGTACCTCTCTGTGTGGCCCTGCGTGGGGTGCTGTGCCCCTTCTCATGGGAGCTGTGGTAATAACCAACCTTTTCAGCGGCAGTCATCTCCTGAACTGTTGGCCTCACCATATCTCACATTTTCTATTAATACTCTCTATCTTAAAACAAAGTATTCTACTATGAGCTGATTGGCTAAAACAATTTGCATTCTGCACCCCCTCCCTTTCTTATGTTTTAAAAAACGTTGACTTTGCAAAGCTCAAGATGAACAGGCAGAATACCAGAAGGAAATGTTGGCAGTGGCTCCCTTGGGTGATAGAATTGTTGCTCTTTACATAGCTCAAATACTTGTGTTATTTTGCTTAGAACCAGGATAAAGCCTTCCCCTCCAGCCTTATCTTTCACCATTCCCCGGTTACTCCCTGGGCTCCTGGTTACTCAAACTGATCCCCTCATTTCCAAGGGGCCATCACCTTGGTCACTTCTAGGGTTGGTCCTGCTGCTTCCTCTGCCTGGAGCACTTTTCCCCGACTTAAGGTTCCCCCTTGGCCATCTGGTTTACCCGAACTGCCCCCTCTAGCATTTGTCCCACTCTGTTGTAATACAAGACAAAATGATGTACATGTCTAAAGAGATTCAATTTCTTTGATTTCAGTCAGTTTACAAAAATATATTCCCTTTATATTAGTAAACAGTCAGAAACTCAATTTTATGCCCCACCCCCAAAAGACAGGTTATCATATTACTGTCTGGGCTATATTAAATGCATTTTCCATGTATGTTAGTGTCAGAGGCATTTGAACCAGAGCACTCCCATCTTGAATAGGAGCTGGGTAAAATAAGGCTGAGACCTGCTGGGCTGCATTCCCAGACGGTTAGACATTCTAAGTCACAGGATGAGATAGGAGGTCAGTACAAGATGCAGGTCATAAAGACCTTGCTGGTAAAACAGTTTGCAGTAAAGAAGTCAACCAAACCCCACCAAAACCAAGATGGTGACAAGAGTGACCTCCGGTCGTCCTCACTGCTACACTCCCCCCAGTACCATGACAATTTACAAATGCTGTGGCAATGTCAGGAAGTTACCCTATATGGTCTAAAAAGGGGAGGCACGAATAATCCACCCTTTGTTTAGCATGTCATCAAGAAATAACCATAAAAATGGGCAACCAGCAGCCCTTGGGGCTGCTCTATGGAGTAACAATCCTTTTATTCCTTTACTTTCTTAATGAACTTGCTTTCACTTTATTCTATGGACTTGCCCTGTGTAAGGCCGGTTGCCTTGCTGGGAGCCCGGACGCCCCCCGCCCCCGCCACTCCTTTTTCCCTTTCACAAGCCCCGAGCAAGCTCAGACATGCTCAGACATGCTCCCTTCTCCCTTGCTCGCACAGCCTGGTTTTCTCTTAAAGAGCCCAGTATGCAAACAGGGTGCTGCAACCATAGCTCCCTAACAACCAATAGCAGCTAAGCCTTAACAACCAATAGCAGCCGAGTTTTAACAACCAATAGCAGTCGAGCTTTAACGACCAATAGCAGGCAAGTAATTCCAACCAACAACAAGCCAAGTCCTAGGTCAAGGCTTGTAACTTACCCAATAGCAGTCTTGCTCTCCCACAACCAATCAAGTTGTTTCACTCCCTATAAAAACCCCCTGTCTGAGAGAAGTCAGTGCAACTTCTCCGGCCCCTCCTGTCTGGACCGCAGAACCTCACCCGGGAGCCTGAATAAATTCCCTTGCATTGGATTATTTTGGTGCTGGCCTCAGTTTCTTTGTTTTATCCTTGGAAACAAACCTCACACCCTGGATTCCTTCTTGTGTGAGTTTCAAGAACCCTCTCTTGGGGTCTGGATCTGGACCCCTTTCTGGTAACATTAGTATGCTTGCCATTTTCATAGTGCATTTTTTATTGTGGTAAAATATACATAACATTAAGTTTATCATTCTAACAATTTTTAAGTGTAAAGTTCTGTGGCAGAAATACATTTACATTATCATGCAATCATCACCACCATCCATCTCCAGAACTTTTTTCATCATCCCAAACAGAAACTCTGTCCCCATTAAACACTAACTCCCCCTTTCTCCCTCCCTAGTCTCTGGCCCCCACCATTCTAGTTTCCATCTCTGTGAATCTGACTATTCCAGGTTTCATAGAAGTGGAATCACACAGTATGTGTCCTTTTGTGGCTTATTTCACTTGGCATTTTGTCCTCAAGATTCATTTATACTGCGATATGTATCAGAATTTTCTTCCTTTTTCACACTGAATAATATTTCATTTCATGGGTTTTAAATAGCATATTTAGTTACCAAAAGTATATGTGCATAGACTATTTGCATGTACTTTATATAAAATTAGAATTGCTATTTTATATATTCATATCAACATAAAAAATATAAGCCTATATCAGCCCATCTAAAAGTCATTTGTTTATTGCCCTAATCCCCTCCATTGGGTCCAAACAGACTAACAAGCAAAGTTCCTGGTCTAAGGTGGGCCCTTGAAAATGGGCCCAAAATCAGCACAAGGTCTTTGCCAAGACCTGCTGTGCCTGGCACACTACAGTCTCCCAACATATACTTGTGGAATGAATGAATAGTTGAATACATGAATGGATTAATGGAAGAGGGGAAAACTGCCCCCTTTACATGAAATACAGTTCTTGGTAAGTCCCTCAGTCCCTGAGCTGCCTCCCTCGATGGTCAAGTCATTGCTAATTCTGCCGTTGCATGAACATGATCATAAACTTGGAGTAAGTCATTGCTGCTGAGGCTCTGCCTCAGGAGGAAACAAGGCCACTCGCCAGCTTAACAGCCCCAGATAGTTCCCAGACAGAAAGATCCTTCCCTCTTCCTCCCTAACTGGATGGATTTGATGGTCAATTTCATGTGTTAATGTGACTGGGCCATGGGATGCCCAGATTAAACATTCCTTCTGGGTGCCTCTGTGAGGGTGTTTCCAGATGAAATTAGCTTCAGAGTTGGTGGCCTTGGGAGAGAAGATCTACCCTCCCCTATGTGTGGGCATCATCCAACCCACTGAGGGCCTGAATAGAACAGAAGGTGGAGGAAGAAGGAATTTGACCCCCCCCCTTTTTTTTAACTTGCCTCAGTGCTTGAGCTGGGATATCTCCTCTCATCTTCTACTGCCCTTAGACTGGGATTTAGACCATCAGCTCCCTGGCTCTCAGGCCTTCAGGCTTGGACTGAATTATGTCACTGGTTTTCCTGGGTCTCCAGAAGCTGATAGCAGATCATAAAAACTTCTCAGCCTCCAGAATGGCCCGAGCCAATAATAAAGTAAACTCTCAATCACATGCTCTCTCTTTCTCTCTCCCCATCCCTACACACACACACACACACACACACAAACACTCTCTCTCTCCTATTGGTCCTCTTTCTCTGGAGAACACTGACTGATGCAATGTGCATCCTGGCACGGCCATAGCGGTCGGAAACAGCTGACCTTTCCTGTCAGTTGCTGCTTAAGAAGCAGTTTGTTTCCTAGTATTTGTATAAACACAAGATATCTGAAAATTACACCAGTAGGTGCAAATCGAGCACAGATAGGAAATTGGCACTGCCGCTCCATGTTTCCAATGTTCGGTTGCATGAAATTACAGATATGGGAGCAAGATAATGATGGGTTTACAGGAGGCTCTCAAGTTTGATGTGCTGGGACAGCCAACCTTCCCTCTATAATTGCACAGCCTTTGCTGTGGTCTATTGCAAACGGAATCACCCAGGACACAGGCCCGCAATACAGGTGTGGAAATGTATTAGGAAATCTACAGCAACAAGATGCCACAGCAGTGGGAGAAGGAGCCTGCTCCAAAGAAACAGGCTGGTTCTAATTTGCTGAAGCACTGCACCCTGAAAGATACACAGCGAGAAGTGAATACCAGCCCTTCCCATCCCAAGCACAGACACAAACACGCACGCTGTCTATGCTGCCTGCAAAGTCACTCCTTGCCTGCCCAGGAAAGTGAGGATCAATGTCCCCTTTCTGTCCTGTGATCAGCTTCAGCGGCTCTCTACACTTCCAGATGTCATGCAGTGGTGACCCTCTCAAAAACAGGAATTGGAACCCTACTAGCTGGAGCAACCTTCCAAGAAGGGGCATGACTAGGGATCTGGGCACACGGCACACCTCCTTCCTTTCCCAAAAGATGTTGTAGAAGTTTATATAAAGGAGGGTTGGGAAAAAAGATGGAAAATATGCAAAGCTTTGTTAGAAGATCTGCCAATGAAATACACAGGACAAATGACCACTCTGTCATCTGCTCTGACCTACAGGGCAGCTGCCCTGGCTCTGGCCATGTTTTCCTGTATGTTAGTCTGGACCTTGTTCTGAATCGGCTTTACACAGACCTTTGCAGATGAATGAGTGTCACATCATGAATGGGAAAATCTTTCCTTGTTGGTAAAGACCTTGTGCTGATTTTGAACCCATTTTCAAGGGCCCACCTTAGACCATTCATGAACTCTGCTTGTTGGTCTGTTTAGACCCAATGGAAGGGATTAGGACAATAAGCTGATGACTTTTAGATGGGCTGATATAGGGTTATATTTTTCTGTACTGATATGAATATACAAAATAGCAATTCTAATTTTATATAAAATAAATGCAAATAATCTATGCACATACACTCTTGGTAACTATACTATTTTAAAATCATGAAATGGAATATTATTCAATGTGAAAATGGAAGAAAATTCATGGACAGGCACAATGGCTCACACCTGTAATCCCGGCACTTTGGGAGGCCGAGGTGGGCAGATCACTTGAGGTCAGGAGTTTGATACCAGCCTGGACAATGTGGTGAAACGCTGTCTTCACTACAAACACAAAAAATTAGCAGGGCATGGTGGCGTGTGCCTGTAATCCCAGCTACTCAGAGGCTTAGGCAGGAGGATTCCTTGTATGCAGAGGCAGAGGTCTCAGTGAACTGAGATTGCACCACTGCACTCCAGCCTGGGTGACAGCGAGATTCCATCTCCAAAAAAAAAGAAGAGAATTCTGACACATGCTACAATATGGATAAACCTTGAAGACATAATGACAAGTGAAATAAGCCAGTCACAAAAGGATACATACTGTGTGATTCGACTTCTATGAGATACCTAGAATAGTCAAGTTCATAGAGATGGAAAGTAGAACAGTGGGTGCCAGGGGCTGGGAGGGAGAAACAGGGAGTTAGTGTTTAATGAGGACAGAGTTTCTGTTTGGGATGTTGAAAAAAGTTCTGGAAATGGATGATGATGATGATTGCACAACAATGTAATTGCATTTCGGCCACAGAACTATACGCTTAAAAATTGTTAGAATGATAAACTTAATGTTATGTATATTTTATCACAATAAGAAAATACAATATGAAAATGGCAAAAATATTAACA
This sequence comes from Plecturocebus donacophilus, assembly GCA_004027715.1. Classification (NCBI taxonomy): domain Eukaryota; kingdom Metazoa; phylum Chordata; class Mammalia; order Primates; family Pitheciidae; genus Plecturocebus; species Plecturocebus donacophilus. The sequence continues at coordinate 35,056 of PVKP010020221.1, read as the reverse complement.
TACATGAAAAATGCAGTTAAATATAGCCAGGTCAGTAATATAACCTGTCTTTTTGGGGGAGGGCATAAAATTGAGTTTCTATGTTTACTCATACAAGGGGAATACATTCTTGTAAATCGACTGAAGTCAAAGAAACTGAATCTTTTTAGAAGCGTACATCATTTTGTCTTGTAAACAACCGGGAAATGCTCTCTTGTTCTCTAAATCTTAAGAAAGTAAAAGTTTAGGATTTCAGTTATGCTTGTTTATGAGCTTCAGTCAATAGTTGTCTGTAAGTCAGCAATGTATTGAAAAATAGTTTGGAAATAAATGGTGGGGTTTTATTACAATGTGCTGGCTGCAGAGGCAGGAGTGAGGGAGGGTGAGCCGACTGGCCACCCCAGTTCTATCATAAATGTGTGTGGACGACTAGAAAGAGGCAGGGGCTGGGTGAGTCAGCTCAAAGCACATCATGTCATCTTAGCTCACCTTCCTACTGACGTCAGGTTGAGGATTGGCCTCCCCAGCTTAGTGGCACACACATGAAATCTGAAAGAGAAAAACTGATATTTCAAGTGAGATAAACGGAAAATGTTCTCTAGAGAAAGAGGAAGGACTTGTGAAAGCTACAGCACATGGGAAAAGGCAAGGGGAGGTCGTGCACGGTGGCTCACACCTGTAATCCTAGCACTTTGGGAGGCCAAGGTAGGAGGATCACTTGAGGTCAGGAGTTCGAGACCAGCCTGGCCAACATGGTGAAACCCTGTCTCTACTAAAAGTACAAAAATTAGCCTGGCATGGTGGCATGCACCTGTAGTCCCAGCTACTTGGGAGGCTGAGGCAGGAAAATCACTTGAACTTGGGAGGCGGAGGTTACAGTGACCCGAGATCATGCTACTGCACTCGACTGGGTGACAGAGCAAGACTCCATCTCAAAATAGAGAGAGAGGAAGGAAGGAAGAAGGAAGGAAGGAAGGAAGGAAAGGCAAGAGGATTCTTCATCAAGATTGGCAGAGGCTGGAGGAAAAGGGGCAGCTGAAAACCACTTGAAAAGGGTATGTGTAGACCAACTCCTCTCCTGACTCCAGTAGGAACCGGGAATTGAGAGGTGGAGTGGGCTAGAGTCACTTTCGTAATCAAGGAATCATGCAATGAGATTCTGGCGTGCTCAGACACATCTATGGGGGAACATCTGTGGGATGCTGTGCATGAGCCCTGTGCTGGGTGCTTTCAAGGGCCACCTGAGATCCTGGGTCCTAGAGGGCATCATTTGGTAACGAAGGCTGAGACTATACTGCTACTGCCCTGACTTCCCTTGCTTGGAACAGAAGGTTAACACAAGAAGGGAACTCAGATGCTGCCCAGCTCCACCTCCCGCTTATGGACGATGCCACTGATATGGTTTGGATGCATGTTGCTCTTCAAATCTCATGTTGAAATGTAACCTCCAGTTTTGGAGTGGGGGCCTAGTGGGAGGCATTGGAACCTGGGGGCGAATCCCTCATGAATTACCTCTCCATGGTAATGAGTGAGTTCTTGCTCTGTTAGTTCACATGAGAGCTGGCTGTTTAAAGGAGGCTAGCACCTCCTCCTTGCTCTCTTGCTCCCGCTCTCGCCATGTGATGCACCTGCTCCCCCTGGCCTCCCACCATGGCTGGACGCTTCCTGAGGGCTCCCCAGAAGCAGTTGCCAGCACCATGCTTCCTGTACAGCCTGCAGAACAATGAGCCAAATAAACCTCTTCTTTATAAACAATCCAGTCTTGAATATTTCTTTAGAGCAATGCAAAAAAAGACTGACACAGGCATGGAGGGCTGGGTGAGCTGACTCGCCAAGGACCACAGCCAGATGTGTCAGCCCCAAGAGGCCCACACTCCCGACACCTGACATTTGACTTCTCAAGTCATGTTCAGCCTGTTGAGTTGCATGTATTGCTTGCCAAGACCTTCTTGCCACGTGCCACGTAATCTCATTTAACTAATTTACAACTCTGGACTGCAGGCTGAATGATAGCTATCTGTTTCCCTGCCCCCGTTGCAAGCTAAGGAAAAGCAGGCTTCATTAATTCAAGTGCTTATCTTCCAACAACTGTTAACAAGCCTTGGATGCTGCTCCAGCCAGTTGGCTTTTCTGAGAAGGTGAAAGGGCCTCTAGTCCATATGGTCTAGATTCTCGTACATTTTCATTTCAAACGCTAAGGTTGACAGATCTGCTAAGAGCAAATGGGGTGTTAGTTAGTATCTAATTACTCTAACACAAGTCACAGTCCATTTAACTGAGTCAGACACCAGTCTTTGCCTTCACTGACAGACACATATAGGACATCAATGTACACAATCTCCCCCAACCATTTAGCCTAATCTGCCGTTGTAACATCCTCGCGATGCAGTTAGTGTGAATCTACATGTCCTCCTTTCCAGTTGGGTTTATATGTCTGAAGTCCCCCTTTCTTATTATCTAATATGCTAATGGACCTTCAGATACCAAAAAGGTAAAAATGACAAAAGAATATGTACCTGTTGCTTTATGGTTTTCTAAAAACAGCAATGCAATGGTTGGAATCTAAAAGCCAGCATGAGTCCACCCTGGGCTGTATTCCGGTCGTCTGTTCACAGCTGGTGAAGCCCGAGGTGGAAGAATCTGCAGGCAGGAACCACAGCTCTAGCTTGGCACCTCCTCCAACTCCAAGAAAACAACCTCCACACACTGCGCCTCAGCTTCTTCAATTTGAAATATGTGTGAGTTCATGACACTTCACCTCTATTCACACATATTTGGGATTTACCCCAATCCACTGATGTGGAATAGGATCACAATACTCAGGGGGCGCTGGGTGTGGTGGCTCACGCCTGTAATCCCAGCACTTTGAGAAGCTGAGGCAGGCGGATCACCTGAGGTCAAGAGTTCAAAACCAGCCTGGCCAACATGGTGAAATCCCATCTCTACTAAAAATAGTTTTTAAAAAAGTAAGTGGGTGTGGTGGGCAGAGCACCTGTAATCCCAGCTACTTGGGAGGCTGAGGCAGGAGAATAACTTGAATCCAGGAAGTGGAAGTTGCAGTGAGCTGAGATCACACCACTGCACTCCAGTATAGGTGACAAGAACAAACTCCCATCTCATAAAAAATAAAGCAAAACCAACCAAAAAAACCTCAGGGGATTAGCATGTGTGTGAACATCCTCCTTTCTTCAGGGCTGGAACAGAACCTGGAATTAAAGAACATGAGAAAGTGTTCTGAAATTCACCAGGATGGCTGAAAGACCCGCCATCAACAACAGTGTAGGGGATGAAGTAAAATTAAAAAGTAAGATTTTCTAAGAGTTACGTTCTTTGAATATGCTCAGGGTTAGAAATCCAAGAGTAGCAGGCCTATCTAAGAGCATCTGGCTAAAAGGTGAAGTAGATAAGAAGTAATCAGAAATTTCCTTGATTGAATTCCTCGGTGCATAATTAATCTGAAGGCAACCAATCTCAAGGAGCACCCTAAAATATACATTGGGTAAATTCGGAAGTAGGTTAAAATTTGGTAAAACAGTAGCAGAATTTAAGGGGTTGGCGATTCAAGTCTCCCATAGGTGCTGAGAAAAGCAAAGTAGATTCTAGAACTCCTTAGACTAGGCATGGCGTGAGAGGAAACCATCACTCCATCAAGGTAATTTTTATTTTAAAAAATTACAGAAAGAACAAAGAACTAAAAGAATGTTAATAAAATGAGCAAGTTTACATTCGTACATTTTGTGTATCTCGGACCCAATCGGGGGCAAAGGATAAACTCGCATGGACAAAGGTTTCTGTGGGAGAGCAAGCAAAAAGCAAGGGCTGCCCCATTGCGTCACGGGCATCCACTCAGAGCTGGGACCCTGCAGCCACCTGCCTACACTCCGGAGGTGAGGAGCACATGTGGGCACGCATCAGTGGGAGCTTCGCAGCTGAACTCAGCCCAGCGCATCGTGGCACGCAAGACACTCCTACGATAATACTTGACAGGCAACAGCAGATAAACAGTTCCAAAAACCAAACAGTATTGCCCATAGAATATGAATGTAAACTGAATTCAGTTCATGCTGTTTTAACTAGAATGGTTACATGGAACCTAATGAGGGGGAAAAGGTCTGATGGGTCTAATTGCGCTATTCAATGGCATGGTTACAAATCAGCGGGCCTGTGAGAAAGAACCATACATTTCTCTCAAAAATACGAAAGGACCTTGGAGGAGTGAGAGAAAGGTTAGAGTACAGTTTTAACATATTAGACAATTATTCATACTGTCATAGAACGCTGCTTGTGGTTAAGGATTTGGTAGAGATGGAAAACTGCTCAACTTTAATCCCCACAATTCTAAAGAACAACAAACATTTCAGAGTATTGAGCAATCTTCACTGAAAAAATAAAAAAGACTAGTGTCGACCGGGCGCAGTGGCTCATCCCAGCACTTTGGGAGGCCGAGGCAGGCGGATCATGAGGTCAGGAGGTGGAGACTATCCTGGGCAACATGGTGAAACCCCATGTGTACTAAGAATACAAAAATTAGTTGGGCATGGTGACATGAGCCTGTAGTCCCAGCTACGTGGGAGGCTGAGGCAGGAGAATCACTTGAACCCAGGAGGCAGAGGTTGCAGTGAGCCGAGACTGTACCATTGCATTCCAGCCTGGTGACAGAGCAAGACTCCGTCTCAAAAAAAAAAAAAAAAGGCGAGTGTCCCCATATTAGGAATGAGCAATTCTAAGCTTTTCAAGATTTTACCCATTTTGTGTACAGAGAAATAGAGCTTTTAATAGTGCAATGTTGCATATATGGGTAACTTGTTCTTTGAGAAATATAAACTCAAACTCACAAGTTGTCATGATAACATAAGCAGTAACACAACCATTCTACAACAGAGTCACCCACAGGTAAAACACATGACCAGGCTTTGAGCTCACACCAATTCACACAGCATACAGTTGTGCTACAAGGAGAATTTCTTCATCATTTATTCTTTAGTTAATTGAAACATAGTTAGGAAAAAATGGTGCCAATTCCCTCAAAACACCACATGGATGTTTTTGCTTCTTGGCCTACTTAGAATCCCAAAAGGACAAAAAAAAAAAAATACATGGACCAATATTAGTACAGGAAACACGTTTTAAAGAACAGAGAATGAGCTCTTCATCCCACCTCAGTAAGGCTTGGGCTGATGAAGAGAGGGTGTATTCAGGGTCCTCTCTTGTCATACGTACAAGCTGACGTTTGTTTCCCAAGCATTACAGTAGTGAGTAGACTGCCTTTATTGTTAGTCCCTAATAGAATAAAATCAGTCATCACAATGAAGAAATTCTGAAGAGGGCAGTGAAGTGACAATAGCTTCAGCTTGTCATCGATGTTATACAGAAACACAAAAGGAATCCCCGGCCTGCGATGAATCAGAGGCCTTTGCTGTGTGTTCAGGCCACCTCAGAGCACACACATAAAGTGCTGGGAGGTAACACAGCCTGTCTGGACATCCTCGGGAAAGTGTGCCATGCAGCAGGCAACGCCCCCGTCCAGCACACACATGGGCACTTCCACCTGCTGCAGGTCCTGCTAAAGATGTGAGGCTAAAACCGGCCTCTCCCGAAAAGAATGCTCAGTGTGTGCTGATCACGCTTCCCTTTTAATTTCCCGAGTATTCAACAGGAGGTACATTTTAACAAGAAAAAATATCCCTAACAAACAGGACAGATGACTCCCTCAACAAGAGAGCAACTACGAATATGATACAAATTTAAATAAAAATGTTTAGTTCAACATGTTCATCATGGAGTTTCAAATCAGCAGATGCTGTGGCAGGAAAGGGGCACACAGCTGGGCCCTTGCCCGCCATGGCTGTCCCATGCCCGCTGTGGCTGTCCCGTGCCCGCCGCTTCTTCAAGGCGGGGAGAGCAGCTTCTCCCTTGGAGCTTTCTCAGTTTCTCAACAGATCTTCACTTGCTAGGCAGCCAGAAGCATGAGTTCACCCAAGAGTGAGTGCTTGGGTACACAAGGCAGAATCTTTTGGGAGCTGAGATCTGGAGAGAAAGTAAGAAGGAACAAAGGTACTTCTCCAGGGTCAGCTGTTTCTTAGGGCAAAGGCAGAGCCCACGAGGTAACCCGGGGAAACAGGCTCACGAGTGAGCGGCGTGGATGGAGAACATGTCTCTGTAGTGAGGGCAAGGCTGCCCTCCATGAGGCTCTGCGCCCTAGCCACTCACCCAGGCAAGAGAGGGCTTCCTCTCCAGCCATACCAAAGCCACGTTTCCAGTGCAAACATGAGTCTAAAGGTCAGAATGTGAGGGTGGTGGGGGAATCCCCCACCTGGGTCTGACTGCACGAGGAAGACTCCCTTTTTTTTCAACATAGACCTTTGTGTTGGATTACTAAGTGCCTGGAGAGGTGAACTCTTGCATGTCTCTATTTTTGGGATTTTTAAAGGTTTTCCATGAACATTCACAGAGCCTGGTCAGCAGTGAGGAGTCCTTGTTGTGTGTGGATGGAAGGCTCCCTGGCACCCAGATGTCTCCCTTCGTCCTGGCTGACACAGAGCATGATGGTTGTCTGCTCTTCACGTCCAGCAGGCTCAGAAAGAACTTGGAGTTCCCCTCGTGCCCTCAGGCCAAGCTTTTCAAGTCCGAGTGCCAGGGCTGGATGAGCTGGGGTTCGTGTGTCTGCTGGCAGCACAGTGGGTGTGCACAAGACCACCATTTGGGTATCTAACAAACACAGGCTCACAAAAGGGATTTTGGCATATCTGACAAAGCTTTTTGTCTGAGAGCCGAATTGAGCTTCCTTTCAACTTCATCTGCAAAAAGAAACCAAGACTGAGAACGCTGTCATGTGTTAAGTATACTTAAAGTGGCTATGTTCTAGTTTTGCACAGTTGACATGCATTACTCCATGGATTATTATTATGAGACTTTCCTTAGTATCAACTCCTTGAAACAAAATACTAAAGGTGTAAATCAAACCATCCTTAGTAACTGGAGAAGTAAAAAAGCTACACAACTGCTTTTCTTATTTCACAAAAGTAAGTGCTGCTTGTCTGGCTGAGGCACTGCTACCCAAGATCCTCTCTCCAACATTCTCTGGGCCCTGATCATTTCAAGCACGGCCTATTAGAAAGTCATGAATGTTGAGCTAACATGTGACTGCTCTCTGCCTCAGTTTTCTCTCCTGTGAAATGGAGATGCTGACAGCAGATATTGCATAAAACTGTCATGATGACAAAAAGCTAGTATGGCATAAAATACTAGGTCAGTGCCTGGCACACGGCACGTGCTGGGTAAGCTGCTCTCCTCCCCACAGCTCTCCCGCAGACTCTCTTAATAACCAGCATCCCAAAGGGGAGAAAAACTACACCGATGTTACACCTACCAGCCCAGCCTCTGCCTCTGCCTCTGCTCACACAGACCTCAGTTTCTATGAGTAGGATCAGATATTGATGTGTTGTAGTCACAGAGTGAGAAAAAAAAGAAAAACTGACAAAGACTATTTTTCTATCAGTAAAATCCACCTTCTATACAATGCTGACTGGCCAGGAAGCAGCTCGTGAGGATCAGTACTCACCTTATCGTAGGTGTAAATTAAGTTTTCAGACTTGGCCAGGCCAAGAGCCACCTGCATGGTCCTCCTGGCATGGACGCTGCCCCTCATGGCCCCTGTCAGGAATGGGCAGAGGAGCTGCACTGACCAGGTGTCGGGCAACATCTGCAGCACCTGGGCCGCATCGAATTCGGTGGCGTGGCGGTTCAGCAGGTCCATGGCGGCCACTGCCAGCTCGTTGGCGGTGGGGCCGGCACGCAGGTAGATGGCCAGCAGCGTGTGGAAGAGGCGCTGGCGGTGGGGTGGGTCTCTGCCCTCGGAGCACCACAGGCAGTAGTCCTCAGCCGCTGCAAAGTCCTGCAGCTCGTGCACCAGGATATGCAGCGCCTTCTCGTGCTCACCCAGCTTCCCGTGCAGGATGGCGCTCTCCATGGGCAGGCCAGCTCCCTGCAGCCTCTCTGTGAGACAGAACTCATGGCTCAGAAACAAAGGGGCCTGCTGGCCACCTGCCCAGCGACTGGTCTCCCTGCTGCTCTGGGCTTCGGGAGGGGCAAAGTCAACCTGGTTCCCTCACAATGCCAAATGCTGCCACTCAGATAACCGAGGGAAAGTTTTCTTGCACGTTCACATTGTGGATCCTGGTGTTAGTAAAACAGAAGGCAGACTCTACTCAAAAGTATAGCTGGGCCACAGAACAATTCCTTTTTCCAGCATTTAGAGGATGAATAGAATAAATGAAACACAACCTCCGAAAGGCCCAGGGGCTCAGTATCAGCCTTCCAGTTCTCCAGTTACTCCATCATCACTGCTATCCTTTCAAGACAGTATCTTTTGACTAAAATATGACACTAAGTCCCCTAAAACCCTAGCAAATACTACTTCCCCCAAAAGGTGTGCTGAATCCCTTTATTCCAATTTAAAGTAGATTTCATGGGATGGAATATGGGCTCATACAATTAAAAATCCATCTCTACGTTATTCAACAAAAGGTTGCTAACAACAGGATTTTTTATTTGTTTCACCTGCAATTAAGTTTCCAGGTCCTAAGGAAAATGACATAACCCAAAGGAAGCACCATTCCTAACCAAGGCCCTACCCTTAGTGGGCTGTGTCTCACTGGCAAAGTCGCCTTGCTTCCCACCCCAACTGTAACCTCCACCCCAGCCCGTCTAGAACTCTACCACCCTTATCTGCATTCTAATTAAACTCTGAGCCTCTAAGGGCCAGAAGCGAGTCTCACCTGTCTTTACATCCTCAAGAGATTACAAGATCTCTTCCTACTGTGAAGAAATATTATGAGGACAATCCTTAGTTCAGGGTCAAGGCTAATAATCAAATTATAGGCATTTGAATCTTGTCTGTCCCTCCGGCCTGAAGAACATGGCAGACATTGCTAGCCACATAGCAAAGGGCTGGCCCTACAAGGTACGTCCCTTATAGTACTAGACACAGAAGTCACAATATGCATCGCCTTCAACCTCACAGTGGAAGGCCAACAAATAATTACTAGTAGCTGCCATAGTTAAGGCCCCAGGAGAGGCGCAAAGATGGTTAAGAAAAGATCATCGTGGTGATTTACACTTCCACATCTATCATCTCATTTATATTGGACTCCCACAGCCAACCCAAGTGGACAGGCTGGGGTGGAATTATTTTTACAACTTCCCTAGACTGACATCTCCCCATGTCATCTAACTAAGAAGGGATATCAAATTAGTGTTGGGTTTCCAGTGCTCCTCCCACAGTGCTACAGGGGATATCCCCATTGCCGGAAACTCCCCTGTGCTACCCGCAAGTGCAGACTTATATCTAATGACTGCTCATAAAGGGCATCTTCCAGGAGACTGTCTCTGACCCCTCTGCCCCAAGACACAGCTTGTGGGTTCCTCGGCCCATCTAGAACTGTACCAGCCCTTATCTGCATTCCAATTAAACTCTGAGTCTCTGAGGACCAGGACCAAGTCTCATTCATCTTCACATCCTCAATGCACAGTGACACACTCTACATGCTCAAAAAACTGGCGGAATGCAAACACTGATTCACACTCTTGTGGCTGGCCTGAGAGTTTTATAAGGAGATTTGTAAAGCAAAAAAGATAAGTCAGGAGTGAGTAAAAATATTCAATAGCTGGCACACCCTGGCAATGATCAATCAGGGATGGTAGCTGCGAGTGAACAGAATTCACATGGTGGATTGCCACAGAAAGTCCTAATGTAGGTGCAGGTGTAAGCCAGAGCTAGTGTTTGCTGGTCTCGTGAAATACCAACCCATACCCCTGTTCTGGCTCTACTGGGCAATGGGCTGTGTGACCTGTGGCAAGTGGGGTAACCTCTCTGAGCTTCAGTGCACTCTTCCATAAAAATGGAGGAATGACCAGACTTACTTCACAGGGTTGTTGTGGAAACTGTATGTCATAAGTCAGCCTCAGCATTTCGACTTGTGCCTGACATATCCAGTCAATCCTCATTTGTGGATTCTGTATTTACAAAGTCATCTACTCGCTGACATTTATTTGTAACCTCTCAATCAACACTTGCAGGAATTTCAAGGTCATTTGCGACAAGCACAGAGCCTGACACAGAGCTGGGGCCAAAGGAGCAGCACCCTCCCTCCTTGCTTCATTTCCTTTTCAGGGGCTATTTAGTGCCACATGTTTTTGCATTTTGGTGCCCTTTGTCGGCGATTTCAGCTGAAGTGCTGCCTGGCACTCCTAAGCTCTGTGGAGACAACACGTGTGTTAGACATGCTGTTATTGGTCAAAAAATGGTATTAAAGGCCATTAAAGAAAAACACGTCACTAACCCCAGTGAGTATAAATCCAGAAATTCTATGTCTAATGTGGCAAGAAACTAGTTAATTCTACCAGTTGTAAGCACTGTGCTGCACTCGGAACTTTACACAATACAGAAACTGTGGTCTCTGTACCCCTGGGGAATGGAAACGCAAATCCCCTCCAAGACACCTGCAATATCTTCTTGCTTAGAGCTCGAGAGCCCTGAGCCTTGAGCAGCCCAGGAGTGGGCAGCTAGGGCAGTGCCCACTGCAAAGCCTTGATCAGAGACTGGAGTCATCAGAGGGAACTATGACTCAGTGCTCTGACATTGAACACAGATGCTCAGACAAAGGTATGGTCAAGAGACACACACCAAAAGCTACCAGGGAAGCGCCAACATCATCAATCAAAAGGCAGTGTCCATCTAGAGGCACAAGAAGCCTCACTTCTCCCTCCAGGGAGGCTGACTCTATCAAAAGAGGCTCAAGGGCCAAGTGTGGTGGCTCACACCTGTAATCCCAGCATTTTGGGAGGCAGAAGCATGAGGATCACTTGAGGCCACAAGTTTGAAACCAGTCTGGGCGACAAAGCGACATCCTGTCTTCATTTTTAAAAATATTTTTTAAAAAGAGGCTCAAGGAAACACGCCATGGAACCAACCATGTGTTGTGCCAAAGCCCCTCTCTCTGCTTCCTCCAACCCACTTGATAAGTTTTTCTAATGGGAGACAATACTGAGATCATCCTCACCGATGAGAAAGTGGACTCGGTATAAATCGGACTTCTGGAGCAGACGCCGCAGCTTGGCCTGCGTCTCGGTGGCCTCTGCGCCCTTGCTGCTGGCAGAGACCCTCTGCTGCAGCACCTCGTCCAGGTAGAGCACAGCTAAGTGCGTGTGATACTCTTCTTTCTGCAGGAAACAGGGGGAGCCAAGCAAACAGACAGTGTTTTCAAGTGGGAAGACCAAAGCTCTCCCCCGTCAGCCAGGGCTCAGAGACAGGAGCTGTGCTGACATGAGCTGGGCGGACACTCACTCGCTGGATTGAAACCTTCTCAGAAACCACAATACAGAGATGAGTTGACCATCTCTGGGGAATGTAACAAAAAAAATCACCTCTTATTTCGAGAAGTAAGGGCCACAGAATTTAGGTAACCTACAAAAAGGTACAGCTCCTTTTATTTCCTTTAAGGATTATAACAAAGAAGGAAAAGAGGAGAAAAACGAAAGCTGAGTGGATGTGAGACGGAAGGAGAAAAAAGAAAGCTACCTATTGCTCCAGGTCTCTTTCCGCAAGCCTCAACGCCCCTATCAGACCATCAACAAGTACGATGGAGCACCCGGGGAACAGACATTACACAGAACCCCATGCCAAAAAGTGTTCTGGTTCAATTCTGTCTTTCCAGCCCCCGCTCTTGAGTCTAAGTTCTGCAGTGCTCACCTGCAGTCTCTTGTCTATCACAAGATGTTCCAGATACTTCACAAGGGCTTTAGGGTATTTTTTAAGGCAATTGATAACGTCATCTGGATTAAAACAGTTCTTCTGCTGTTCATCCAAAGGTCTCTTGGTGAAAACTTGAACTCCAACCTGAAAGAGGGGCGGCAATACAGCGACTGTACTTTTCAAACCCACTTTTTCTTCATCTATTTTGGTCACTGTACATTAAAGCTTTGGATAAAATCATCACTTAAAATATAATGATATATTAAATATATACAGCTTTTTGTATGTCAATCATATCTCAATATAGTGGTTTAAAAAATGTAATTATAGAGAAAAACAGCCCAGCATGAAGCACTGTCAAAGGCCAGAGGGCAGCAAATCAAGATAGAAAAGGCAGCCTAAATCCTGAAGCCCTCCTCACACACCCTGTGCAAACTGGAAACTGAAGAACAAAGCATTTATTGGTGACAGATTCTGACAACCTACAGAGTAACAATTTTACCATATTAAGATCATCCAAGAACAAGGATGGCCAGTTGCCGAACAGTATATGAAAAGATACTGAAAGCGCTGAAATTTCTGTACAGTAAACTCACTTCTCTGAACATGGATTATCTACTCTGGGTTATTTTTGATAGATGGCTCCTCTGAGCTCTGAGCCTACAGTCCCTGAGCAAGTTTCCAGGCTGCCTTCCAGTGTCTACCAGGTGGAGGCACTGGTCCAGTCCTCTGGTTCAAGGAAAGGACAGTGAGGCAGGTAAGAAAGCAGCTCTCCACCGCACCTCCCCCAAGCACTTACCTGTGCAGATTCTATCGTGTGCATGCACACACGCACCCCCGACGAGCCCAATACATTCATATATCATGTATTATGGTACAGATTTTGGATTCTGTAAGCCTGGATTTGTGTCCCAGCTTTACCAACTATAGCCTCAGTTTCCTCTTCTGTAGCTAATGCCCACTGAGGGGTTGCTGTGATGTTTAAGCAATGACCTTTGTCAGGTGACTATCTACCATGTGGTACACTGAATTCCATGTATGTTCTGCTGCTATCATCTATGAGCTTTGGGAGAGGCCTAAACTTTGCAAGGGCACTGAGATCCATGTTGTAGGTGTGTGTGAGTGGGTCAGGATGTGTTCTGCAGGCATATGCACAGAGGCAGAGTAAAGATGGAGTCACAAGTACACAAAGTGCAAGTGCCTGGTTCTGATTTTCCAGGGAAGGCAGCACCACGGAGGATATGAGAATATATTCCAACTCAGGTTTTAGAAAGGCAGATGCAGCACTCAGAAACTCTCCATTCAGGACCAAGGTCCTGCATCAGAAAGCTCATTTTGTCTCTCTGAGGGGAGCCATGAAAGTGTATGTTTTTCGTGGTGAGAACTGAAATGCTTGCTGTGTTCCTTCTAGTTACCTATGGGACATTACTAAGGATACTGTCCTGAGCCTGCTACCTCCACTCTAGCCAACAGGTGCTTTTTCACTGCCAGCATCTCTCCGTCTCCAAGACAGCCCGAGTCTTGCTTATGGCTCCCCTCCCTCCTCCAGGCCCACAACCTCCATGTCGGAAATGGTAGGAGCAGGGATGAGGGCAACAGGCTGCCCGGCGTGGCCCAGGTCTGGGTGCTTCCTCCTCCCAAGGATCAAGTCCTGCAGGGTAACCATCTAATCCTGCTCCAGAAAACAGCAGCGTCAGACTTCTGAAGGGTCGAGGAGCAGAATGCAGACACAGGTTCGTAAGAAGACACTAAAAATGCAAGCTGGCTATGCATCTTGCTTTTCTATAAAAGTGGCTTGCCCCAGCAAGGGGATTCTCAATGCAATGTCTCAGCAGCAAGACGCAGAACTGCCCAGAGCTGGAATCCAGAGAACTCAAGGGAAGGTATTAAAAGGGAACAAAGAAAAACAGAGGAGGAGGTTGAAATGTAGCCTTCTTTTCCTCTCCTAAAATCAAAGTTTTTTGGGTCTATTTTTACCACTTCCCCCTAGCAAAGAGAATGCATTTTTATGAAGCACAAACCTCTTCACTTTTCTGCAGGACCCAATCAGCATAGGCCCACACTAGTTCCTTGTCTAAGCAGTAGGTAAGAAAATCCACGATGTATTCATACAAGTCTGAGCGTGTGGAGTCCTGGACATCGCCATTCACAATGTTTACCCACAACTAGAAAGGAATCAAAAAGAAAAAAGTCATAAAGGTATGTATCTTAGAATTAGCCGAGACAGGGCATATGTTTACTAATTTGGCTTTTTAATACCTTTTAAAGTATTTGGAAAAACTGTAAATGTTTAAATCAATTTTAGTTTTCTTGGAGAAATAAAGAAATGTAAAAAGATGCAGTCTAAGAAATAAAAAAAATAAAGCCCCAGGTTCTTTTTTCTTTCTTTCTTTTTAACAATAACACGGTAAACAGAATTTATGCAGGGAGGTGAATATATTAAGAATGTTTCTTCATGAAATAAACAAAACAGTTGCTGATGACGTCTTGACACAGAAGAGATTCCCCTACAAGCATCAGCCAGGTTCTCCGTCACAGAAATTCTTGATTTTGAAGTCCCCTTTGGAATGTGATAGGCAGATTTGTGCTTTTAAAAAAGCTTTGGTGATTCTGTCCCCAAGTTCTCACTGCCTTTGTGCAGAGGGCTCAGAATAGACTCCAGTGATAAAAGCCTTTTGCTTTTTCAGCCAGAAACTTCTCTACCATGTTAGGTGAAGCTGACTTTCCGGTCCCTGGAATGAGGCAGCATCATGTGGGGGTGGAGAGAATGGCGGCTGCGTGGGTTCCCTCCGCACTGCCTGCACAGCGTGCCACACTTTCCTGCACACCACACCACCCCTCCAAGCCACAGCACCAGGAAGGAGCCCAGAGATGGGTGGCATATGAATTCTGATGTCAGCATATGAACACTTTTTATGATACTGGTTTCTTCAACACAGAATCCCCCAAACCAAATAATCACACATACCTTGAAATGTGCCATTTTAGATAAAATTCTACCACATATAGAGATTTATTCCATATCATTTCAGTTTTGTACATCTATCTCTCTACAGCTCTGCTAAGGTTATTACTCTACTTAACTAAAGCTGTAATTCTGAGAACACCAGGTTTTTGAAAATGAAAATTTTATCACTGACACCCAAATCTATTCTTGGCCATTGGGTACATGTTAATGGGAATTCCCCCTATTCTATTTTGTTTTTTTGTTCTGCTCTGCAATCAGGTTACCACAATAGTCTCTCAAAGCAATCAAACACTAAATAACGTGTTCAGTCTTGCCAGAGTCATAAGGTTCACTTTAGCTTGGTGAATATGGCTGATGCTCTCGGCCCCTCACAAAATAAAGCAAAAAGGCACATCAGGAAATAACATGGTATAATACAAGTGCATAATTAATAACGAAGGGGAAAAAGTCTCCTGAGAATGTGAGATGAAGATTTTCTCAAGATCAGTAGCAAGATGTAAGATACAAGATGTGAGAGTGCTAACAAATTGATGAGATTTCAGTTGGGGTGCAGGACCCCTGCCAAGCCAATGGAGCGCTGGTTCAGATCCCAGCTCTACCAGACATGTGGCTTTGTGCAAGCGACTGGCCTGTGTCAGCTTTAGTTTTGACACAGGTGACACAAGGATAATAACTTACCCAGCTCACTGGCAACAGTGATCATCACTAACAGTGGAAATGATAAATCCGACTGTCATTCACTGCCTGCATTTTCTGTTTAGACAGAAAAGGCAGCTTAAACCCTGAAGGGCAGTGATATATTATGACTTGTGGCTCTGTGAGAGATCATATTTTCATTTTTTAAGTTTTCAAAAACTCAGTCTTGATAATGTTCTTTAAAGAGATGGAAAGATAACGAGAAGAAAACTCCTGACCAACATTTCTCAAGGAATTCACTTTCCAAAACAGAATCATTTTTGTTCTGTATAAAAGGGTGTACATCAAGCAAAAGTGGTCTCTATCAACTTGTGAATTTTTTTTTAAGTAACACTAAGTATTACTTACTGTACTGATTTTAAAATCACTTGGAAATGCTTCTAGACTCACCTGAACCGCAGCAGCATCTTGGTTATTATAATGATAGAGCAGTCCAAGTGCAAAATATCTGAAACAGAGCAACATGGTAAGTACAACCATTCTAGGCCTCATCAGCTCCTGGATGCGACCTCTCTCCATCAGCTCCTGGAGGTGTCACACAGTGACACACTCAATCCAAGCTCCCCCATATTCTACTCAACTCGAGTTCAGCCTGGGCACAGTGGCTCATGCCTGTAATCCCAACACTTTGGAAGGCCAAGGTGGGTGGATGGCTTGAGCCCAGGAGTTCAAGACCAGCCTGAGTAACTACATAATAAGATCTCGTTTCTATTTAAAAATTCAAAAAAAGTAGCCAGGTATGGGGTAAACACCTGTAGTCCCAGCTACTTGGGGGTGCTTAGGGAGAAGGATCACTTGAGCCCAGAAAGTTGGGGCTGCAGTGAGCCCTGATTGTGCCACTGCACTCCAGCATGGGTGACAGAGTGAGACCTGTCTCCAAAAAAAAACGTGTGTGTGTGTGTGTGTGTGTGTGTGTGTGTGTGTGTGTGTGTACAGTTCAACAACAACAAATAACCAAAGGATTCTCATTTCTGTTTATTTACTTATGGTACTAAAAATGTATGCTCTATCAACCTCCAAAAAGAATCTGATTCCAATCTAAGATGAGCTGAAAAAGTAAACTATGGAAAAATCTCATCTGGAATTGCTTTACAATTTGCTTCAAACATTAATATAATTTCATATGTCTTTGGTCTACCACTATTAACCTACATGAGGTACTAGAAGAATATGCAAAGTACGCTTCCTATGCAGTTACTGAGAAGGAGGGCAGGGGGTCCCAACATGAGGAACAGCAGGAAGTGCCAGTGTCCGGCCCTCGCAGACCAGAGTCATGGTGCGTCCGGGGGAGTGCCCAGAGTTCAAGAACCTGGGTTTCAAGTCCAGCTTCATTACTTATAACCTGCGTGACCTTGAGTAAGTAGGTTAACTTCCCCAGCCTCCATCTCCTCACCTATAAATGGAAAAGATCAGCAATAGCATTGGCATTGCCTGGGCAGCAAGCCCTCAGCACCCTCCCAAAGTCTGCAGGGGGGTCATGCTCCTGGTCCTCCTCCCCAGCAGGAAACTGGAGTAAGTGGACCAGCGAGAGGTCAGGCTTCTTCCTTCTAAGAGCACACTCTAAAGATACTGAGATATCCGCTTAAATCTTCTGTTTTCCTTAGCCTTCTGGAAAGTCAGGCTGACTCTACAGATCCTACCATCCCTCGTCACTACCATGCGGTGGCAGTGTGCTTTCCGGCTCCTGAAAAAACTAACATTGATTCCATAGTGTATCCGAGTAGCTGATGGAAACTGCTGGAATGGCCAATACCTACGTGGAAGGCTCTGACATCTCAGGCACCTAAACGAGATCTAGCACAGTGACCCCAGGGGCTCTGTGGGAGTTCATCCACGCTTTTGTCATTTTGAATTCTTCACAAAAATCACAGACAAAACAAACTCTTATTGTGTAAACGAAGTTGAGGGATCCAACCCCTCTCATTTTTAAAGATAAGAAAATGAGGCCTAGAATGGTTGGGCTATGTATTAGCTGCCCAGAATGGAGAAACTGCTGGCCCTAAGCAAGCCAGGCCCTATCCATTAATAGCCTATGGTGCATAAGGCCATCTACTAACTCATACACGTAAGGAAGGCAGAGTTTTGTTTTTTGTTTCTTTGAGACAGGGCCTAGCTCTGTCCCCAGGCTGGAATGCAATGGTTTAATCATTGCTCACTGCCACTTCAACTTCTGGGCTCAAGCAATCCTGCTTCAGCCTTCCAAGTAGCTGGGACCACAGGTGTGCACCACCATGCCCTGCTAATTTTTTTTTAATTTTTAGTAGAGGTGAGATCTTACTATGATGCCCAAACTGGCCTCAAACTCCTGGGCTCAAGCAATCTGTCTACCTCAGCTTCCCAAAATGCTGAGATCACAGGTGTGAACCCCCATGTCCAGCCAAGGAAGGCGGAGTTTAAATCCATACAATCAATAAGATCAGCAAGATCAAGAAGCCGCCCTTTGAATCTATTGATCTAGATATTCAATTCAGTTGTCAGTAACTAAAGTGCACTGTGAATTTTGCCAATAAACATGTGGCATCCTCCACAAGTGAATCCGAGATTGACTACAGAGGAAATTGAAAAATAACTTCATTTACTCAAAAGCCCATTATTAGTTCCAAACTGTACTCCAAATCATTCAAGAATGGGTATGAGAACAAATGTCCTCTAAGACCCCTTCAAGTAGTCTGCAGATCGTGGTGACAGTGAGGGCATTTGAGGAGCATGTGCATCTGTTGTCCCTATGATTTCATGGCAGTCACCTATAGGCCCTTGGGAATGCAAACATCACACTGGCTTAGTCAGCTTTATGAGGATTTCCCCAGCAAAGGGCCTCAGTAAGGGTGTAGAAGTCCTGGTTGTATCGGGAGGGGAGCACTCACTTTTTGTGCTTCTCTAGCCAGGCGGCACTGTCCGTCAGAAGACAAAAGTTCTCAGTGACCAGGAGGTCCAGCAGGCTGTCATGGTCGGCCTCTGCGTACAGTTTGAGCAAGGCTGTGTCGATGTCCTCCTTGTAGCCATTTGCTACCTCTGTGCTGCGGACCTCGTTCAGGTAGCTCATGAGGAAGCGTTTGCACTTGGCCATCTTCTCCTGGTCCCCCTGGGTCAGCTGGTTCAGGTCTGCATACTCATGAAGAGGAGGGTGGGACCGGGTGAAGGAGGAGGAGGTGGGCAACAGGAAGGGGTAGAGAGAGATCAGCTCCCGGACATCAAGCTGGCCGCTTCTGCAATTACAGTGTCAAACTAAATGAAGCAAAAAGAGAGAAGAGTACACATAGGCACACAAAACAGCACTGGAGGGGAGTGCACCGCAGCACACGTTCAAAGGGGGCTGGGGAGCTGGGGAGAAGGTAAGCATGTCAGAGCAACCGTTCTAATCTGCAAGTGCAGCAAAGCACCATCCAACTGGGTGCTGCCACCTGGCTCCAAAAAAGAACAGAGGATGAAGGTGAAAGACTCGTACACAACTGGTGTGAGAGTGGAACATCAAAATGCCTACGATGAAGCGAATACCCAGCTGAGCCTGGAAACCAAGGCAGAAAAAGCAATACCTAGGATAACACGCCATCAGTGTCTGTGCAAAGGCAGCATCACAGCTCTGCTGAAACTGGCAATTTCCTGGCACTAAATTACAAACAGATTTGTTGAATGGTCCTTAAAGAAGGGACTTTATAGAAACATTAACTTACAACTTCCTCACCAACATCTCACAACAGAAGAGACAGAAGTATTCATGTGGCCATTTCTGTGGGGACTCTCGTAGAATTTTAGAGTGCAACATTGGGATGCAACAAACAGTTCCTTTCCCATCTCCTCCCTGGAAGCTGCTCATCTTGGCTACAATCAGAGCGGGAGCTGTGGATCTCACACCTGGTCCAGTGTCAGACCCAGCTGCGGAAAACCTCCCGAGGAAACAGAAGCAGGGGCCACCCCACCCCAGACACACGAAACGGTGAGGAAAGACCCAGGATCCACGCTGCCTGCGATGTTCAATGCATCCTCCTTTACCCAAGCTCTCATCAGCTGTCCTCCTCTACTGGCTTTTGCCTCTGGCTGCCTTTCCTTCCACTCCACTCAGCCTCTCCTGACCTCCCATGGCTTGTACAATCCACAGGATAAATTTCAAAACTCTTAGTATAGCATTCAAAGCTCTTCCAAACTGATCTCAAGCTACCCTACAACTTCAGCCTCCAGCATCCCACACCCCAACACTTCTACTAGACCTACTTATTTTGCCAGTTTGTACATTTCATGCCTCTCAGCCTTTGCTGTTGCTGTTCCCTTGCCTATAGCAGCGGTTCTTGGTGGGAAGCAATTTTGCTCCCTGGGGAACATGTGGCAATGCCTGGAGATAATTTTACCAGGACTGGGGTGAGGGCATGCTATGGCATTTAGTAGGTAGAGGCCAGGGCTGATGCATTAAACCCCCTGCAATGCACAAGACAGTACCCTCTGCCCAAATATCTATCTGGCTCAAAACGTCTACAGTGCCACAGCTGAGAATCCCTGACCTAAAGTACAATTCTTGATTTGAGAAATTTCTACTCATCATTTAAGATCCAGGATGAATCCACTGAGGATTCCTCCAATGGCTGATGTGAGCCCATGCAACTGTCCCACAGCAGAGCAGCACCTGTGCTGCAGGAAAGGCACACATCCAGTTTCCAAGCTAGAATGGGCATGCCAGAGAAGCAGCCACTGGGTCACTCTTCCATCCCTTGCTCTGATGCTCGGGCCACATTTGCTGAATGAAAGAAGAGCTGATACAAGGACAGGCTGCAGGTTGTGTAAGGGAAGAGACACATAGTCCGTGTCCCCATGTTATGAATGATCAGTGTTCTCTTAGTTACCAACCATAACTAGCTGGCAACTGTGGCCTCCAGCATGGCACCGAGAAGGAGTCTGAGGATGGGTCCCTGTTCAACGAGGGAAAGAAAATCATGATTTATTAGCAATATTTGCTGTGAGCACAGAAATGGACGTGGAATCTTCTTGGTCTTAGGAGTATCTTCTTCAAATTTCAATTCTCAGGCTGGACATAGTGGCTCGTGCCTGTGATCTCAGCACTTTGGGAGGCTAAGGCAAAAGGATGACTTGAGGCCAGGAGTTTGAGACCAGCCTGGGCAACACAGTAAGAGCCCATCTCTACAAAAAATTTAAAAGTAGCCAGGAGTGGTGGCATGTACCTGAAGTCCTAGCTACTCAGGGCGCTGAGGCAGGAAGATCACTGAGCCCAGGAGGTCAATGCTGCGGTGAGCTATGATTGCACCACTGCACTCCAGCCTGGGTAACAGAACGAGATGCTGCTTCAAAGCGAAAAAAAAAATCAGTTCTCTCAGTCACACTTGGACCAAAATGGAGCAGAAATTTAAAGTTAAGCCATTAAGAGAATAAGAGGCAGAAGTACAAGATCATTGTCCATAACAAACAGGCCCCATATCTATTCTCTTACAAAATCTAGGGTACTTCTAGGAATCCATCTGTGGACAATCACCTAATGTTTCAGATTAACCCATGAGAGAAAGAAGACACCTTAGGATACACCCATGACCCCAGTGAGGAGGTCTTCAACACTGTAGGGTAACACAAGATACAGCAGAAAAGAGCGTAGGTCCAAAGGGGCAAAAAGTAAACTTAAACCCTGAAGCTATGGGTCTTTCCAAGAACAAAGAACAGCACGTAAGAGATGCATAAGAAAAAGTGATATGTGGTCTCACTATTCAAGGAAGGATTCCTTCTTTACTCAGAAATCCATTGTCTACACCCGATTTTGTAACAGAGTGCAAGACGGGAGCCACAGTGGATGTAAGGACATGGCTGGTCGTGGGCAGACCTCCTACGGAACAGGCAGGGGAGGCATTCCACTCAAGTCACTACTTAGATGAAAATATCTATTCGTGGGCTTCCTATACATGTTATTTCTTAGATAGCTGTAAACTGTGCAGAATCTATTCTGGAGAGACATTCTGAGAACTTACTCTAAAGGCAGCACCTGAGTAGGATATTTCAAGACTCTCATAGCAGGTCTAACTTAATCTTCTCCCAAGAGTGCTGAGCAAGACCTGGGACAGCTAACTCCTGCCTCACTGAGCTCTCAGCTGTGGGGCAATGACAGCCTCCACTTGGCAGTGAGGCGTGCCTGTAGGGCAGGCGTGGCAGGTGGGGGAAAGGGGAGAACGCACTTGACAGCGCACAAGCACATCGGACAAGCACAGCAGTAATCACAGTGCCAGAAGGGACCTCCTTAAGAGAAACTCAACTTTCTGAGAGCTGACCAGGAATAGAACTTTAAGAAGGTCTTTAGAGGATGACAGAAAGTTTTGTAGGTCTTCCCAGAAGTTCTATTATTTTTTCCCTAAGCTCATAGCCTCTGGTGAAAATCTCTGGAGAGAGGTAAGAGTGAACCACAGTGCTTTCCCAAGAATCCTTTGCGTGTTATCAGATCCACTCTTTAGAATTTTCTCCTGGCGAAACAATCTTGATGCTTCCATGGGCCTAGTGTCTGTGCCCTTCCTCTGCTCCATCTGAGACATCTGGGTGAAGGGTGACAACGATGAACCAGCATTGGGGCGATCTGTTGTCACAAGCAACCCCCCCACGTCCACCTGAAGCACAATCTAACCACGCAACACATCCCACTGCAACATCACATCGGAAATGCAGGTTCTGGCCACAGAGGGACACTGTGGTGGCAGTCTTGCTACCAGCATCTCAAATTACCTGAAGAGCTCTTTAGCTTCCAGGAATTGAAGTTGTGCAAACTGTATAAATCCCGCCTGCTGCAGAATCCTTCTGTACATTACCTGCAAGGAAAGACAGGCGTAATCTCTTAGCAAATCTTGAAACTATCATGGCAGGGTTAAATTCGTCTAACCCAAGCTAAATGTTCATTATAACACAGAAATGTAAAATTACAAGTTGAGGAAAAAACAAGGCGTATATGAAATTATATGTATCTGTCTCTTTATGGATTTATTTTCATAATTCCCTAGTCTTTTCCAAATACACTCCTTGCTCTCTGAGTCTCCTCCTCATTAACTCAGAGGGCTTCAACAAGTCCTCATACTTGTGTTGCTGAGTCAGATATACTGTGTTTCTGGCAGTCCAGGAGCTGCCTGGCCTTATTTCACTCTTCTGGAGTTGAACTCACAGTAGCACCTCTCAAAGCATCACTCAGAGCACGGGGCCGACCCATTTCATAACGAAACATAAACACTCAGGCTTTCTTAGCCAGAGATGCGGAAGTGCTGCGTGTTCCCTCTCCTGCTGGTGATGCCCAACCTACTCTAATAACCAACATCCGACGTTCCTGCAATAAAGGTGCCAGTTTATCTTGTTTACTCCACTATGACCCACATCTCCATGACTGCTTTGTTCTCGTTACATCCGGCAATAGCAAAACACACCTTAGGAACCTGCTGTGTGGGTCCCACACCACCCCCGACTGTCCAGCACGGCTAGTGTCTGAGTCCTGTCCATCATCTGTATGAAATGGCTCCTGGACATGTTTCTTTACTCTGTTCCTATAGGTGCCACCACCATAGCCCAAGCTCTAATTGTCTCAGGAGGAAAGACTGGGTTTTAATTACTCTCTCTGACTTAGACACCTCCTCCTTCCAACCCATCCTTCCGTTTGACAGCCACACATTTTGTGAAGGCACAGCACACACATCACTCACCTAGCGTCTCCCAGGACTAGCCTAGCATCTGCCTTTCAGTCGGTGCTCACTGATCAACTCTCAGATCCATGTGTATGAAACTCCACTTCCGTTGTCACTCACTATCCCCATCTTACAGGTAGAAAAATTCTGCCCAGAGATGTTAAGTTTTTAGCCCCTACTTATTGAAATAAGAATTGGTTGGACCATGATTGAAAACCAGACCTTTCCGATTCTAGAGCCCAAATCTTTCCACGCACTCATTCTTCCAGGTACATGGCAGGCAGTTGATGTGTCACCCGCTGAAGGCACAAGGGAAGTGGAGCCTCAGTGCTGAAATGCTATCAATCCTGTTCTCTCAAATTACGTTTCAGAGGTCTTTCACTCAGCACAAGACAAAGTGGAGGAAAAACAAAAATCACTTTCACTACCCAGTAGTTTTAAAGGTCTCTCAGAAGCACAGCAACCATTCATCACCTACTTCCAGTAGAAATCCCCTTAGAGACATAAAAACAAAGCAAGCTGCTTAAACCTCTCAGTTTTCTCTTTACCATCTGTCTTTATTTTTCATCCCTGAGACCAGCCATTTCTGACCTAAAGACGGACCAAATTATTCCACCCAACAATAAGCAAAAGGAAACGGGGCAAAGTTCTGTTGCCTGTGAATACCAGTTCCATTTCTGAAAGCAGAAACACTGGAGGCCAGCCACTTAGCAAAAGGGATGCAAAGGACCCATCAGTTGCAGTGGAAGAATTCTCAATCACACTCAGGCTTGTTGAGGAGAAAACCACTAAATGGCAATTTATTTCTTACGGTGGTAGGATTCAAATGTCATCCACTCTTCTATCTGCAGGGAAATGGAAATTGCTTTTGTGGACACTCCAAACCTCCAAGAATAAGGGGTTATTTTCTATACTCTGGTCTGGGAATGCTACTTGCACACTTGGAAGGAGAATGTAAAGGAGTTCTTCATCCTGGATGTAAGCACCACAGATGCTAAAGCCTGGGATGATACAGAGAACACTGTCGGATTCCACCTAAAATGTGTGATTGAAACTTTACCGAGCATGGTCAGTTCTTGGTTCTCTGATGGTAACAGTCTCACTTCCAAACTGACTACTATGATCAATGCCTCCTCCTGCTCTCTGCTCAGGTCCTGCTGAGCTACAAAACCTGGAGCCAGGGAGGGTGTCAGAGAAAGATGAGATGGACAAGTGCATATGAAGGACAGAGAACAAGAAAGTTGGTTTGTCTCCAGAGCTAGCTCAACAGTAGAAGTTCCGAGTCTCTTTTTTCATTACCAGCTCATCCTTCAGTATAATGCAGTGGTGCAATTTCCCAAGTGAAGACAGTAAGTCAGCAAAGCAGCCCTCTAAGGAGCTACTCTATGTCTACATTGTACAGAGGCTGCAGGCCAAGCGCCTCCACCAGGCTTAAGAGGCTGCATGGATTCTGGAAGCAAGTTGAAACTGAAGTCAAAATCCTTATTATTAGTATTATATTTCTGAACTGAGATTTCTTACACTTGTGATTTGGGAAATTGAAAGAAGATTCTAATCTAAAGATTTCTAAACCTGTTTCCAAGGCTGCACTGTCTAAGTTAAATATCATACAAGTACTTCTGGAGAGAATAGTTCTTCCAAGCACTAAATTCAAAGAGCAGCTTCTTTCATGGCTCTGCATTACTATGCACTGCCTAACAAAATACACAACCTTTCTAACTAATGGAATGTGACTCAGCCTTAAAAAGGAGGGAAGTTCCAACACATGCTAAAACACAGATGAACCTTGAGGACAACGCGCTCGGTGAAGTCAGCCAGTCACAAGACAAATACTGTATTATTCCCCTGATACGAGGTCCCTAGTGCAGCCATAGACAGAAAGCAGAATGGGGGTTGCCAAGGGCCGGTGGGGGGTGTAGTGGGGGGAGGTGGGGAGTTATTAACAGTACAGCATTTCTGCCTGGGAAGATGAAAAGGTCTGGAGACGGATGGTGCTGATGGCTGCACAGCATTGTGAATATACTGTCACAGAACTCCACACTCAAAAACAGTTAAAACAGTAACATTCATGTTATGTGTATTTTACTACAATTAAAAAAAAAAATTCTCCAGGTAGATGTTTTTCCTTTACTGAATTTTGGTAGTAGCCAAAGGCTTCTCATTTCTGTGGTGATCTGTGCTGGTGTAGATTGAGGTGAAATGCTCTGAAATCAGAATGTGTAGGTCTGAGTGCAGGCTCTTCCCGTCATTAGCTGTGTGGTCTTGGGCGGGCTATTCTGTCCCTCCATGCTGCGTCTTCATCTTTATAGAGGGAGTAGGGCCGTGCAACCTCAGAGTTGGGGTGAGGATTAAGGGAGTGCAATTGGGTGTGGCCGTCACAATAGTACCTGGCAAGCAGTAAAGCACACAATAAATGTTCTCACTCTTTAGGGTGAGCCTGTAATTGGCACTTCTAACTAATGCCAGGCTTTAACTCTTTCTATGATCTTCCAGGTCCGTCTGCTTGATTCTATTGCATGTCTATGAGTAATGGAGGGAGGTGGATATATGCTTTTCTAATGAAAGAAAGAGCTGAAGAAAATCAGATTTTAAAAGGAGACTTCCCACAAGCAGCTGGAACAACCACACGATGGCAGCACCGATGCCCTCACATGACAAGAGCCAGTTCCTCAAATAGGGCACCTTAGGTGGCTACACCAGCTCCTAGGCCAAATGTGATATTAAAACCCATCAAGTGGTGAGGCCTGAATAAGGAATACAATGGAGTCATTTATTGCAACTCAGAAAAATATTTTCTTTCAAATCTGTAAAAACTAGGTAGATCAAATGTGGGCTCACACTAGAATATTTTACAAAGTTACAGTAAGAGCTTTTTGAGAAAGATTAACAACCACAACCAAATGAGTCTGCATATACCGCAGCAGGATACACACCATGTAAACCCTGGAGCCAAGAGGAGATAAACGGGCACACAGGGACGATGAGGACTCCTGAACCGGGGCAAGGACAGCACGAACAGGCTGCCTCTCCCCTTCCTGAGCTTCCCTCTCCAGCTATGGCTGGTTCTGGCTGGTTCTTTAACGCAGGGGACGGGATAGGGCTAAGAGTCAGTGGGTCACCCTGACTAGACTATACGATCAACCGCAGACCTGGAGAAGGGGAACTGGGAAACACAGTTGTTGACAGCCAGCTACCAAGGCGCAGAGGACAGCCAGACCACTAAGATTCATATACAATGCCCTATAACATGGAGACTATAACACGAATATATGAGACATAATTATCATTCTTGTAAGTATAGCCAAATTCTAAACACAAACTGGCATGAATGTTACCATTTTAACTATATTCATATTGCCCTTTTTTTTACTTATTAAAAAAACCATGTAAGTTATTGTTTAAACAGAAACATCTTTCCCAAAATACATTGAGTGGAACATGAGGACCATGGCATTCTCCTTGTTAAAAATGCAATGTGTCCTAATTGAATAGGTTTGTAAACAAGTGTGCATGTATCTATATACATAAATGCTGTTATATAAAATATATAAACTGAAATGCACTTAGTTGTATAGATATAAAATATACAATTATATTATGTATAAAATTATATATATATATATATATATATATATATATATATATCCCTTGTTGAGGATTCACAGAAAAATAATAAAAATGCAATAATATATACCCTCTTAGGGACTCACAATAAGTATTAGAATATATTTAAGGCTCTAAGAAAATCTTTAATTAAGAAACCTGATTATCTTAACCTTCCAAAATATAATCTTCCTCCCACCCTGTACCTGTTACTGTCCCTGCAAGTGTTCGGTGAAACAAGCCTGGAAGCCCTGATTCAGAAGGAAGCCTGCAGTGAACACACACAAAGCAGGAAAGGTGGTCAATTTCAAACATGGGAATGGGGAAAGGAGGCCGCGAGGTAGTGGCAAGAAAAGAGGGAGAGCACACATAGCAAAATTTACCAAAAAAAAAAAGACCCAGACTCTTGGGAAGGATATACACAAAAAATTGCAACATTGGTGACTTTTAGAGAGAAAAATGATGTGCTAAGGAAGAAAAGGAGACTTGCCATTTGATTTTTTTTTAACCACATGCATGTATATTTTTCTTTTCAAAATTCTGTACTTCCTTTTCAAAATTCTGTACTTTTCAAAATTCAAAATTCCTAAGTAATATATTTGATATGGCTCAAATTTTGAGGCATTCAAAAGGGATACAGTGAGCCCTCTCATTCCTGTCCCAGCCAGCAGATACCCTCCAAAGGGAATCAGTTCTATTAATTGCTCGTGTAGCCTTCCAGAGATATGTTATGTATTGATGAGCAAATACTTTTACGTCATTTTAATAGCGGTAGCACGTTATGTAGGCTTGCTTGCACTTTGTGTAACTTATTTTACCTTAACTCTATGTGTTAACCACTAAAGGCCTTGACACTCTTCCTGGCTGCACAGCACTGCAGCTCCCCTCTGGGCCATAATACATTTAATCATGCCCCACTGGCAGCCTCTAGGTTTTGTTGTTTTTTAACAAACAACAAACAAAACTTTTTTAAGCAAAAAGTTTTCTGTATTTGTTATTTCGAACTTCAGTGATCAGATCTGTAAAATACACTTCTGGGTACGGAATTGTAAGTTGTAATGTTGACAGATATTCTTGAATTGCCCTCCCAAGAGGCTGTATCAATTTAAATTGTTATAGGTAACACCTGAAAGCACCAGTTTCCCCATCTTTTACCAGTATGGTATCATCAAACTCTCTGATCTCTGATAATCTAATGAATGAAAAACATATTGGTGTATTCTTATTGTGTACACCTCTCTATGAGAGACAAAGCATCTTTTCACATATTTATTAGATAGGCAATTCCTTTATTTATTTATTTATTTATTTTTAGATGGTCTGCCATCCAGGCTGGAGTGCAGTGGTGCAATGGCACAATCTTGGCTTATGATAACCTCTGCCTCGTGGGTTCAAGCGATTCTTGTGTTTCAGCCTCCCATGTAGCTGGAATTACAGGTGCATGCCATCATGTTAGATTAATTTTTGTATTTTTAGTAGAGACGGTGTTTCATCATGTTGGTCAGGCTGGTCTCAAACTCCTGACCTCAAATGAGCCTCTCGCCTCAACCTCCCAAAGTGCTGGGATTATAGGCGTGAATCACTGCATCTGGCCAGCAATTTCATTTTCTATAAAATGTGTTCATATTCAATTTTCTGTTGGGCTATTCATATTTCTTTTATATACCCCAAGGAATTCTTCAGATATTAGAGAAATTAGCCCTCTTTCTGTGCTGTAAAAGACACATATTTTTCTTAGTTTGCTATTTCTCTTGAATTTTTTTTAATGGGTTTTGCCATGCCAAATGTGTATATGAGAGAGTGTATGTGCAAATTAATTTTTTTCTTTCTGGATTCTGGGTTTTCAAATAAATTATCTTAAAATGTTCCAAAACCAGCTGGCATGGTGGCTGATGCCTATAATCCCAGCACTGTGGGAGGCTGAGGTGGGCAGATAACTTGAGGTCAGGAGTTTGAAATCAGCCCTTGCTTTAAATAAACGGAAAGGAGTGCAGTGGTGAAGAAGTTTACTGAGCTCAAGCTTTTCATCCTCTCCCTTCCTGGTTTCTCTTAGCGTGGAGTCTAGCATGTGGTCACAAGCACTCTAAAACTAAAAGAAGCAATCTACTTAACCATATGAGCTGAAACTAATCCTTTAAAACATACACATTTAGGAAAAGTCATTTCTAAACTTTTTTTTTTAATCGATATTGTCTTATTGATTAAGGTTTCTACTTCAAACAAAAACTCTGTGCTGCCAATCCTGTATATCATAGCTCTGCTGGAAGGCCAGTTGGAAGCTCTGAGCTCTGAATTACTCATTTGTTCTTTCCTTGGTATTAAGAGAGAAGAACCTTCCCAGGACCTAGGGGAGGGAGAAGCATGGTGCTGAGGGGTGAGCTGATAAATGGTATGTGCCATGTTCAACACACCTGTGCATGGGGGAAGAAGTGCTTAGTTCTGCCCAGAGGAAAGGGAAGACTTGGTGAAGAGAAGGTGTTTAAGCAAGGTAACAAAACTATTTTATTGAGTAGAAAAGTACACTCCAGTAATTGCAGGGTGAAGAACCCGTGGGGGGCACCAGCCTGACTTAGCCAGGCTGATGTCCAGGGGCATGGCTGATCTGCGCTGCTGTGTCTTGTCTGTGAAATGAGGACAGTGGTACCAGTCATTACCGAATTCTTTTAAGGGTTAAAACAACAAATGTTTTCAAATGCCTTGAAGGGTTCCTGACATATAGGGCTCACTGGTTATTTGTTCTCTTTGTCCTCCACCCTTTGAGGCAGAAATGTAGAATGTAGGCGTGTGCTTCATAGGGTATATGTGTGTGTGTGTGTGTGTGTGTGTGTGTGTGTGTT
Organism: Plecturocebus donacophilus; assembly: GCA_004027715.1. NCBI lineage: Eukaryota > Metazoa > Chordata > Mammalia > Primates > Pitheciidae > Plecturocebus > Plecturocebus donacophilus. The sequence continues at coordinate 5,578 of PVKP010020221.1, read as the reverse complement.
CGTGCGTGTGTGCGTGTGTAAAAGACAAGGAGGCCACAAAAGAGGGTGGGGCCAGGCACACTTCAAGACTGTGGACTTTACCTGGGCAATGAGGTGCCCACTGTTTTAAGCAAAAGACTTGGTCTGTATTTGAGAAAGATCATTTCCATATAGTTGCATGGAAGATGGACTGCAATCACACACGGAGGCTGTTAAAAATGCAAGCAAAAATGAGCATGGTCTGAACACCAGCATTTACAATGGGAAAACAGAATGATGAGTGAACTCGAGATAATTCTGAGGGTGTATTTCCAGGGCTGGACATAGGAGCTTTCAGTAATACAAGGAGAAGTGGGGAGCACGTTACAAAGGAAAACAAAAAACCTCTGAGATATCAGTTGGAGAACAAAATGACTAATATTATCTAATATTGACTGTATAGCTCTACTCTGGCAAAAAGCATAGAGAAAAAAAGTAAAAATCAGATAAAGAGCTCTGAAAGCTTCTGGAAGAAAATGTTACACACTTAAAGTGTGCACATGGTATGTGTGGAAGGAGGGGAGACTCCACAGTGGCAGCTATGAAAACCTTGGAATGTGGCCCCTTGGACTTCCACACATCCACCGAGGGCAGCTCGCAGGAGAGGAGAAGGGGCTGGGGGCGCGGGGAGCAGTAGCAGGCCTGGGACGGGCGATCTGCCTCTGGTCTGCACCTTCCCCTCCAGGGCACCAGAAGCTCAGCAGCTTTCTTCTTTTTGCCTTTGCTGCCCCCTGCTGAATGCTAGTAAATCCGTCTTACTCAAAAGTTAGGAACAAAGATGAAAAGTTTATCAACGTTTACATGTAGAAAAGAGGTCCTGCCCGCCTTCACAGCCCACAACCATAAATCACACATCCTGCCTTCTTTCACTTTCAGAATCTACCCTTTGCTGCATAAAGTGCCTGAGGCCAAAGAGCATTTCATTCCACAACAATCACATGGTCATCTCTAAAATCTGACCAACATTATTAAGAACTTTTCATTATCAATTTAGATATTCATATAAAGCACACATACATTTCAATATTATGTTCTGTTCCCCTCAGATATAGAGTAACCTGAACAACCTAACAACTGATCAAGTAACAGTTTTTAGGAGACTTGATTTATATCCATTGTATTTATTATACCAATTATATTTAAAATGAGTGTCTCTCAAGTACATTAAAGATGTTCTCCTAAGGAAATCAACTAGATTGTGTTCCTACAATATCAATTTAGTTAGTAAAATGGTTAGCAATATGGTTAGTAAAGCTTTTCCTATAGATGATAGAAATCTAAACTTTAATTCAACTCTTTCCTGACAAATACAAATTCTAAATTTGGAGACAAATTAATCTGATCTCACTCTTTTGCTTTCTAAGAACTATGTTCTTGATCCTTCTCTGAAGGTCCACAGAAGAGGAAAGTTGATTAGAAATACAAGTCCATATCTGAAGTAGCAGAATTAAGTCAGAAGTTGGACCCGACTTATCCACTGTTAGCAGTGCCTTCTCAGTCACAAGCTGTTCAACTGCCCTAAAGCCCGATTCCTTATCTCTACAATGTGGATTTGCTGAGAAAATTAAACAACAGACATAAAAGCAGTGTGTACAGCCTGGTACACAGGAAGGGCGGATGCATGTTAGTTAAATCTGAATGTCCTCTAACTGGTGACTTAGAGGCATATTTCTGTGACCAGTTAATTACAAACCTGAAATTTTTCCTTTGGAATGTTCCTCCGGGCTCCTTTTGCTAAAACCAAAGCCTCTTCTACTCTGCGGCTTGCTAGAAGATCCTGTATTTGTTTTTCCAAAGGTAATGGAACCAAGATGTAAACTCCTTTACTTGTGGCAACGATCACTCTTCCTGGGAAGAAATTCAGCATTGTCGGAAAGAGGAAAAACATATTGCCTGCAAGAAAGCACACTGCTTTCCCCATACTGGATCATTACCTGATTTGTTGAACAATTTTACCATAGTTTTCTGAATGGAATTCCCACAAAAATTATAAATTATAATGCTTTTCTTTTTCTCACACTGTCAACTGTCAGAAAATGGCAAACTCTTACTATGACATTTCCAAAGAATACGATCTTGTTTTTTATACCTTTTTTTAAATTGAGAAATGCTGGTAAATGTAAAATCAGTGTGGTAAACACATAATACATAGTTGAATGAAGATGCAGAGTTTAATCAGGGAGCATCATCAGTAAGAATAAACAACATTTTAAAACTCTGTTTCCCCTCCAAGTTAGTTCACATAAAATTAAAATTTTAATGCAACATTCTGAAGCATAATATTTCATACTCACCTGCCAACCAAAAATGCCTCCAAAGTCTTGCCATTAATGTATTCCTCTCCTTACAATCCTGCAAGTTAACCTGGCCCACGGCCAACACTGCTATCCTCATTTGATCTGTGAGCTCCTCCACGGGTAGTCTGTGGAGGAGTCAGAAGTGCAGTCCAAGACTAGCTCCTACTACTAAGCTTCCCAATTAAATTTTGCTTCCTTTTGCAGAAACTTTCAGCTAAGTACCACCTGTTCATAGGAAACTATCTCTTTCTGTCTTCTGTCTCAAAACTAAGGCAGTTTTTCTCATTCTCAAATGACATTCTGTCCCTCCTCTGCCTAGAGGCACTTTTCCTAAGAAGCCTCCCTGTGTTCCCAACCTGGGTGGGTTACATCACCTTCCTCTGTGTGTCCACCACACTCTGAGCCCACCTCTACCACTCAACAGGCACGGCACCACAATACCGCTCTGTGTGAGACCCCAACGCATGCGCCAGAGCCCCGCTGGAATTAACCCACTTAATGACGAGAGCTTTGAGTCTTATCTCCTCAGCATCTATAAGACGGCACTTAACACAGCAAGGGTAATGTTTGGTGGACTAAAATCCTTAAATGGCGAATGCAACACATAAATCTAGATTTGTTCCTGGTTGGAAGAAAATATGCTAAAAGCCATTCTTAAGTCAATTGGGGAAATCTGAATACTGGCAGGACACGAGATGGTATTAGAAATTAATGTGAATGTTCCTAGGCATGAAAATGGCGTTGTAGCTTTGTAGGAAAAAGTCCTTATTCTTAGATGTGTGTGGAAGAATTTGGGGATTAAATATCATATCTTCCACTTACTTTCAAATTGCTCAGCAAAATGTTAACAAGTGTCGAGTCTAGGTGAAAGGTTTCAGGTGGCTTACTTTGTCTCTCTTACAACTGTTCTGCATGCTTGAAAGTGTTTAGAATAAATCCTTCAACTGGTTTACCATACATATGAGAGGAAGTCCTTCCCTGCTCTGCCTTCCCGACTACCCTGGTCTGCTACAACCTCAGCTCACATTGCCCCTTCACACACACTACGCACTACAGTCATAATAAACTACTTGTGTGGCCTGAAGCCCACAGTGCCCTCTTGAACAGATTAGCATACACCTTTCTCTCTGCCAGAAGGTTGTTTCACACAACATCTGCTTGGCTGATTCCTATGCATCCTTAAAGGTTTAGCTAAAACAGCACCTCCTTCAGGAAGCCCTCCCTGATATCTCTAGGAAATGCTTTCTCCTCTGCTCTCACAATGGCCCTTATTCCACCGTGATCAAGCTCTTATACTGCCATAGCTATTTGTTTAACTGTCTGTCTCACTAACTGTGCAGCCCCTGAAGCACAGAGACTGTATTGGAGTCATCTGTGCATCCTTTATGCTTAGCGCAAGGCCCAGTTCCTAAATGATACTCACTGAAGAAATATCACAAAAGAGTTAAGAAAATTTCATTAAAACGTCTATGTGAATGAGTACCTTCAAAGTCCTGTAGGATGTGGCCCTCCTTAAAGGGCAGGGTCTGCTTCTGCTGCTGGTCCAACATGCTGTGGACCGTGATGAATTCATTATCCAGCGCTATGACGTACGGAAAGGACACGGCCGCCCCAATCACGTTTTCTGACCAGTGCACGGGAGCCCGCTGGGATATCCCTGCGACTGTGGCAAACATGCCTAGAAGCAAGAAGAAAGAGTTAGGTAGGCTTCCAAATAAGCATGGTATCATTTTCCTGTAGCTATGTCTAGATTCAGAACGCCCCTGCCCACCAGCAATTTTCCTATACAGTCTTAAATTTTAAGAAAGGAAAATGATATGATATGCTCTATGCGTGAAGAGCCCTTCAGGACTTTATTTTTGTGAAGAGAACTACCTTACCCAGAATGTAGATCTGATATTTACTTCTGATTAAAAATGAGGTTGTAATAATATTACTACAAACTTAGCGAAATAAAAAATAAAATAGGCTGGGCATGGTAGCTCACATCTGTAATCCCAGCACTTTGGGAGACTGAGGCAGGCGGATAGTGCTGGATCTCAGGAGTTTGAGACAAGTTTGGGCAACATGGTGAAACCCCTCCCCTACAGAAAATACAAAAATTAGCCAGGCATGGTGGTGCACACCTGTAGTTCCAGCTACTTGGGAGGCTAAGGTGGGAAGATCACTTAAGCCCTGAAAGTCAAGGCTGCAGTGAGCGTGATATGCCACTGCACTCCAGCCTGGGTGACAGAGCAAGAGGCTGTCTGAAAATAAATTTAAAAAATAAAATAAAAATGAGGTTAAAAATACATTTCCATATAAGCCACATGAAGATGTATAAAGCATGTGTCCTCATGTGAGGACAAAGTGACTTTCAAATAGGGCATAATCCTGAGGATTCCGCTGAATTTCAGCTCAAATAACATGTTCTAGACAGCACAGCTCTCATGGTCACATGGACACCAGCAACATTACCCAGCCTCACCCGGGAGTTCAAAGAGGGTCACTGCATTTACCTGCTTACAGCTGGACATCGCCCAACCAGAGAACTATGCAGCACAGAGGCCCTGTTTTTTAAATAAAAAGTGCAAGGGCCTGGGGCAGTGGTGCGTGTCTATAATCCCAGCTACTTGGGAGGCTGATGCAGGAAGATTGCTTGAGTTCAGAAGTTCAAAACCAGCCTAGGGAACATAGTGAGACCCTTTCTCAAAAAAAAAAAAAAAAAAAAGGTGGCAGCGGGGGGCGCAAAGGAAAAGGATGAAGAGTCAAGAACAAAGGCATCCACACAAAATGCAAAGCAAAGCTTTCACTAGAATAAAAGAGCGAGCAGTAATTGGCAGAGGAGTCCAGGAGGAACAGTAGGAGAAAGCTCGCAGCCCCACTTAGGAACAGAGGGGACTGTGATCAACATCCACAAACTAATTCTATTCTCTCCAAACAGGTGATAAAGTCTATTGTTTCTGTACTGCTGCAGGAGTGCGACTGCTGTCAACATGCAAATGTCACAAATGTGTAAATGGCACACCTTTTAAAAGCATTATTTTCAATTGTGTAATCTCTAAGTTTTATCCACCCCATTATCTAAGCTGGGAGAAGGAGAGGGAACTGGTGAAGAGTAGCTGAATTATTTACTTTCTTCAAGAAGCACTGTCATAGGACAGAGTTTAAAGTCACAATTATCAATTCTATTATGAAAATTTCAAGAAAGTATGGCTTTTCAGAAAGTTCAGAGCAATTTCTGATGAAATGGAAATGGTCACGGAGAATGGCAAGAAACAAAA
>PVKP010020220.1:16137-41211 GCA_004027715.1 Plecturocebus donacophilus | reverse complement strand
AATACTTTGCAGGGCTTGGCCAGAATTCTCCAGAAGGCTGTGTGTGCTCTGAATCATCAGCATCCAATATATGGTATCATTTCTTCCATAGCTAAGATTCAGGGGTTCAGTAATTAAGGAGTGGAAATGGAAGTGGCACCACTCACCATCGCCCCTAGTGATCCACTAGCAAAATTTTCACTTCCTGTTCCTGCGGTATTACGTTCTACTGATCTAGAGATCTTAGTCTCAGAGGGAGGAACCAGAAGATACAACAACTATTCCATTAAACTGGAAGTTAAGATTGCCATCTGGACACTTTGGGCTCCTCCTACCTTTAAGTCAACAGGCTAAAAAGGGAGGTAGTGTTGGCTGGGGTGATTGGCCCGTACTTTCAAGATGAAATCAGTCTACTACTCTACAACAAAGGTGAGGAAGAATATGCATGGAACACAGGAGATCCATTAGGGCATCTCAGTATTACCATGCCCTGTGGTTAAGGTCAATGGGAAACTAGAACAACCCAATCCAGGCAGGACTACAGATGACCCAGACCTTCCAGGAATGAAGGTTTGGGTCACTCCACAGGAAAAAAAACAAAAAACAAACCACAACCTGCTGAAGTGCTTGGTGAAGGTAAAGGGAATAAAAAATGGGTAGAAGAAGAAGGTAGTCATCAATTCCAGTTATGAGCACGTGACCAGCTGCAGAAATGAGGACTGTAATTGTCATGAGTATTTCCTCATTCTTTTGTTAAAAACATGTTTGTACATATATACCCTTATACTAAGAAAATATTTTCTTTTTATTTCCTTTTTTCCATGTGACATAAGATTTATTGACTTCTTATCAGAATTTAAGTATTGTTAACTTTGTGTAATAGTATTTGGGTTGGGGATTGGTGCATTTTTGGTTATATGAAGGTAGTTGTATTATGTTAGGTGTAATTATGACCTTATTATTGTCTTTATTTGGAGATTATGATCTCAGGAGATGTTTATGGGTTCAAGTTGAGAAGGGGTGGACTGTCACCTTGATTGGATTGAAGGATGCAAAGTATTGATCCTGGGTGTGTCTGTGAGGATATTGCCAAAGGAGATTAACGTTTGACTCAGTGGACTTGGAAAGGTAGACCCACCCTGATCTGGGTGGGCACCATCTAATCAGCTGCCAGTGTAGTTAGAATATAAAGAAGGCAGAAAAACTTTTGAAAAGATTAGACTGGCCTAGCCTACCAGCCTACATCTTTCTCCCATGCTGGATGCTTCTTGCCCTTGAACATTGGACTCCAAGTTCTTCAGTTTTGGGACTCAGATTGGCTCCTCTTGCTCCTCAGTTTGCAGATAGGCTATTGTGGGACCTTATAAGATATATATATGCACATATATAGTGATAGGATATATATATATCTCCAGAGGGAGGAACCAGGAAACACAACAACTATTCCATTAAACTGGAATTTTAATGGAATAAAACTTAGTTCTCTTAGTTCTGTCCCTCTAGAGAACCCTGACTAATACATTTAGCAAAAAGGAGAACAAAAGGATAAAGTGGAGATCAACCCATCTTGAAACTTCGATTCTTTGTTTTTACTTTTATGTTAATTTCTTAGAATTTTTTAAAAGTGAACAATCTTCCCACATCTTTCCCTTCATTCCTCTTCCTCTCTCTCTTTCTTCCATCTTTGTTACATTAGAAGTTGATTAATGCAGGTTCTTGATTAAGTTCCTGAAGTTAAGTGATTCTTTAGGGCATATAAGAAATAATATCAATAATTATTGCCAGGTAATTATTGAGACTATTTTGACAGAGTCAGTTATGGTAATCACAGGATCAGCTCTAAGCTAGGTGACATCTATCTGATATTATACTAAAATTTGGTAAGTTCTAAAAGTGGTCCTGCTGTGTCCTAACTAATTTTACTAGTTGATGGTTCATTCAAATAGTGATTCAGTCAACTCACTGTACTACTTGGAATTTCCCCTTCAAAATTCCAACATCTTTTATAGGGTAAAATATGTTAAATAGTTTTCAGTATTTAACACTTAAGATTATTGATAAGACGAGTTTCTAACAAAAAATATTGGCACAGCCCAGATACCAGATGGAATGGGGTGTAGATTAAGTAAAGACTGGGAAATAGAAAATACCTGGCTCATAGCAGATGCATAGAGGGTGCCTCTATATATGGGTCATTGCAAAAGAGCATCCATCCAGTGAAGCCAGGAGCCATTATGAGAGAGCAGGAAGGAGAGCAACTTTGGAACTAGAAGTTTCTTAAGATCAGCTTCTTCACTTTGTGCTAAGGCCAACCGGAGCCATTTCAAATGTTTTAAAAAGCTGTGTGCTGCACAGATGATCACGGATTGCTGGAACATTTTCCTTCCACATCTTAAATGTCATTATTAAAAGTAAACTTTACTGAATATAAATAGAAAAGGGAATGATGGTTGGACCACCTATGAGGCCTTAAGCATTACTGGAAATGCATTATCATATCAATAGTTTAAACTGTTCAGTCTAAGGCCAGTGGTCACTTGGCAAGATTTACAAAAGGAAGATAATTATGAAAATTTAGTATTGGATTCATTATGGAGAGGCACAAAATATAATATCTAAGAAGGAAAGATTATTAATAAGGAGATGGAGAGATGCAGCTTGACCTAATGAGCAAACAAAATGAAATGACTGGAGAACATTTTTTTCAGAGACCTGACTATCACTATTTGATCTCTTATCATGAGCAACTCATAAGAGTGAAGGCCAGGTTACAGTTAATTAGCTTAACATGATTTTTGTTTGACCCTACAAATTGTTTAACCCTGAGAAATAAACTATACTGTTTATATGCTTAGATTGGCTGTATGTCTATTTGTGAATTTTTATAAACCATGAAAAGGAAAAGATTGACATTCTTTCAAAGAATATAATTTGGGAGAATTAAAGACTAATACTTTTCTATAGGGAGTATGGTAGATAATACTTGAGGATGGGGATTATGTCTGTCTTTTTTATCATTGTGTTCCCAGTGACTGGTATAGTGGCTGGCATTTAATAGGTGTCCAGTAAATGTCTACTAAATTCAACAATGCTTGAATAGTGATGTCTGTGATGAGTTACAACATTGTTCAGTCTTTTCACCTGTCTCTTTTTCATAATACTGTATATTCTTTCATGTCTTTAATGTTCATATTATAAAGATAAAAGGCATTTTTCCCATTTTAAAATATAAAACTATATTATATATTAAAAATTGTTTTTCAGAATCTTCTCTTGTGCTGTGATATGTATTATAAAGGACTCACTACTCTCCTCCTCCAGGTCCCCTGCCCAACTGAGAACCACTCTGTGTTGTTAAATTGATCATAGTGACATAAGTAATCACCCTTAGTGGCTTAAGAAAAGAATCATTTATTTTATTCATGAATCTGCAATTTGCACAGGGCTATGAGGGTATGACTTATTTCAAGTTCATGTGGTATCAGCTAGGATGGCATCAGTGGTCCTGAAAACTCTACTTCGTTGGCTCAGCTACATAGCTGGTAGGCTGAGGTTCTCGAGCTGTATCCTACACATACAATCACAGACTGATGGAAAATTTGTTTTGTTTCTTAGGTATCATTTTTAAAGATTATGAATATAAAGAGAAAAAAGGGAGTGGTTGAACCACTTACATAGTCTTAAGTGTTGATCAGAAATATATGCTCATATCAATATTGTAAATTGCTCAGCTTCGGCCAGTGCTCAGCTGGGAGTTCAGCCAAGGCTATTGGCTAGGGGCTTTTATTCCTATGTGGGCCTCTCCAGAAAAACCCTCCGGCTTCCTCACAGCGTGAAAACTAGATTCCAAGAGCAAGTGTTTCAATAGTGAGGAATCAGAAGTTTCTAATTTTGTAAGGCCTTTGGGCCTAGATGTTGGCACAAAATCTTGATGACAATATTTTAGTTGTCAACAGTCATAGAGTATGCCTAGATCCAAGGGAGCAGAATATAGACCTTGTTTCTCAGTGGAAGGGGGTCTCAAAGAATTTGTGACCCCCTTCCATTGAGAGGTAAGATCTATATTCCATCTTTAATCTGTCATAATTATCTTCAAAATAATCCCTTTGTGGTGAATAAGACAAATATAAGACTTTGTGTAAGGCATTTGCTGATATGTATGCCAGATTTACTAAGACCTTAAATATGATTAGCTTGCACAATTAGCAGTTATCTTAAGTCTATATGTCTACAGGAGAGCATATAAAAAGACTTATGAAATTGTCACAAATTAACCTAATTATTACTATTAATAGTAAAGTACATGGATTGACTATATGATACCTCCATTCAAAAGGTAAAATAATATAAGAGGTCTCTACAAAACTGGCCAGACCATAGGAATTCATGTTTGATGAATGACAATGGAACTTCCAATTTGTTTTTACCTTAATATGGTTAGGAAATGTTTAACCTTAGCTTTTAAATGTTTAATTTCCCTACCTGCCTTAACAGTGTGTATTCCTTCTATATGTTTGCAACACTGGTAGTGAGATTTTGATATCAAAATAAAATGTTTCTGAAAAACTGTTTCTCAGTTTTCGGTGTGTGAATTTATTGGAAAAAATATTTGAACACTTACCATGTTCTAGGAACTGGTCTATATTGGGAAAATACAGCAGTGAGCCAAAAGGAACAGACCTACACCTGCCCTCTTGGAATTTGCATTCCTAGTGGAAAAGATAGATAATAAACAAATAAATATGTAATGTAAGTTAGTGATAAAATAAAGAACCATAAGGCATAGTAAGGGGGTGGAGAGTGATAGTAGGGGAAGAGGATGTTTAGACAATGTGGTCAGGGAAGGCCTCAATGATGAGTAAGGTTTTGAGCAGAGACCTGAATGAGGAGAGGAAACCGACCAAGTGAGGATCATGGTGAAGAGTGTTCAAGGAACAGCTAGTAAAGGAGCTCTGGAGAATGAATTGGTTTAGGTTGTTTGAATAGCACCAAGAAGCTGTAGACTGAAGCAGAGGGAATGAAGAGAAGCCTGATAGGAGTGATGGTCAGTGGAAGAGAGGCAGTGCTATAGTTATATGTGGCCAAGAACATAGATATACGATTATTCTTTTTGATTGGAAAATAATTTTTTTGGTGATGATGATACATAGCATTTCGTGGCCGCTCAGTCCCTGCTGGACTCTTTTTTTTTTTTTTTTTTTTACAGAGTCTTGCTCTGTTGCCCAGGCTGGAGTGCAATGACGTGATCTTGGCTTACTGCAACCTCTGCCTCCCAGGTTCTAGCCATTCTCGTGCCTCAGCCTCCTGAGTAGCTGGAATTACAGGAGCATGCCATCACGCCCAGCTAATTTTTAGTGGAGATATGCATTGTCTCATTTAACACAACCCTTTTGTGAAGATTCTTGCATAATTTTAAAGTTGTAGTTGAGGACACAGAGGCCAACAGAGGTTTAGTAATTGGTCCATAGACACACACTCTTAGAGACTGCAAGGGTGCTGGTAGAGGTAGTGAGTAGTGACTGAATTGAAGCCATGCATTGACGGGAGAGCCAACAGGAATTGCTGATAGATCAGATATAGGTGATGAATCAAAGAATGAATTGAAGAATGACTCTGAGGTTTTTTTATCTGAGCAACCAGGTATGGCTTTGCCATCTGCAGAGGTGAAAAGTGCATTTGGCTGTTGGAGAGATGGTGCTGTAGACTGAGTTTCTTTTCAGATGTGTTAGATCCAAATAATGATTAGACATCCAAGAAGACAGTTGTGTCTGTAATGAGGGAGGAGGGTATTATTTTGAGAGTTAGCAGTTTAGAGGGAGCTTCTACTGAGATCAGTTTCCCTTATTATTACGTGTCATGCTCCAAGGCCTCTCTCATTAAAGATGTGCCTGTTTGTTCTGGAGCACAGGTGTGGTGAGCATCGCCGTTGTTACTTGCTGGAGTATCATACATGCTGTCACACTATCTCTTTTGAAATGCATTCCAGCCTCAAGATTGAAGATACTGCTAAGGAAGAAGTGATTTCTCTTTTTAAAAATATATGTAAATGACATGAATCTATATATGTGATAAAATTTTATAAAACTATACACTGAAGAAACGAGTGCATATGAAAAAATGAAAAACTGGCAAAAAAAAAAAAAAGCTCAGTAGTTTGGTAAATTGTACTATGCCATTATCAGTTTCCTGGTTTTGATATATCACTATAATTGAGTAAGATGTCATCCTTGCAAGAAGCTGCATGTGGGTAATGTGAGCTTTCTGCACTATTTCTGCAACTTCTTTTGAGTCTAAAATTATTTCAAAATAAAATAACAAAAATGTAAACACGTAATTGAATCTCTAAATTATTGTCTTTTTTAGTCTTATCCGATGTAGGGATACTATATTCCCATGAAAATGAGAGGCAGTGAGGGATAAAGAGCAGTTGGTTAATGGGTATGAAAATACAAGTAAGATACAGTGTTCAGTAGCACAATAGGGCAACTATGGTTAATAATAATTGATTGTATATTTCATAAGAACTGGAAGAGTGGAATTGGAATGTTCCTAACACAAAGAAATGACAACCAATTACTTTGTTTGATCATTATACATTATATGCTTATATAAAGGTATCATTGTACCTCATAAATATGTATAACTATTATGTGTTCATAAAGTAATGAAAATGAAAAATGACCAAAAAAAGTGGATATTTTTATAATACGCCAGACTTAATGGAATGTTGATAATTCTTTACTTATTAGTGCTGCAAACTTTTAATACATTAGTAGGTTCTTCATATTTTATTTTAAACTTTTTATATGAGCAGAATGTATTTTGTGTATACATTTAATGTACCTAAAAGATGAAATGTGTAGTAATTTGTTAAACTAAAAGGCAGTAATAAGACATTTGGCAAATGTAGCATATCGCAAGCATCTTAGAGAGCCAAACAAGTTAAATATGTCAAAATAATTTGTAGTTCTGTGGCATTTATGGACAATTTATGATAGCTGGGCACTACTGAAAATCATAACTACAATATTATTTCATTAACCCCTAAAATACTCATTATTTTAAAAATATAGAATTTTCTTGTTTCTCTTTTCTGAAAAGGCAAAATTCCATATTTGTTAGATGATTCTGCTGTCACTAATTTGTTCACCTTATTTGTTTGTTTTTCTTAATAGCAACAATGGTGGAATAGAGATGTTAAGTCTGTGATTACCTTTATTTTTTTGTTTTTAAATATGAATATTCAAAGATATAAAGACTCAGTGAAGAAATGTCAGTACTATATTCCTCCTACTCAGGGCTAACAAAATATCATCTGTCTGATATTATCCTGCACTGGCATCAAATAATTGCAGAAAAACGGACTAGATTTTTATAAAATAATAGCTTTCTGTTGTGAAATTATAATTTGTTATACTCAGGGGAGAACAACTCTTCTTGAAAAACAAATAATTTTCTAAAAGCAGTATATTAAAGATCTTAAGTTGCTTCACTAGCCTGATTTTATACCACTTCCATCAAATGGGATTTGGCTGATGAAACTGCAAAGTGAAACAGCCTGTATTTTGTTTAGAGTCATTTTTCAAACGCTTGCAGGATGTAGGATGAAAATTGTCATTGCCTGTGAGTTACTTATTTGTGAAATGCTTATAGAATGCCTGTGCACTGAGCATTAAGGTGAATAAAGCACTGCCCCCTTTTCAAAAAAGCTTCCAGTTAACAAGGGAGTGAAACCAGAGGTGCAGGGCAGGCTGGAGGTAGTGTGCTATTGGAGATGGGAAGTTTGTTCAGTTTAGGCTGAACTCAACTACTTCTAAAAGCTTTTGTAGGATCCTGTCAGCATTACTAGCCTGACCAGGTCTGGAGAAAGAAGAGTTGGTGAATTATGGATTGAGGAGGAGGAAGCAGTCGGGCCTTTGAAACACCTACCACATCCGTAGTCCCCTGTAGATGAATGACAGTTGTCAGTGGGCTAACTTTGCATTTAATTAAAATGATGGAATAAAAAAAATCACTGGAATAATGGCATGAATGTAATAACTGGAATTTCTAGGCACTGCCAAAGTTTTATTATAGCTGAAAACTCCAAAACTCTTTATCTTTAGAAACTTCTAAACATGAAGCACATTAATTTGTCTCTACTCCCTAAATTTCTGATGTTCTGTCAAAAATATTTATAACCAGGAAGGTATTGCAAAAGCTGGAAGGAGCAGGCAATGAGAAAGAATATGTGTTTCTAAACTGGATCATCAATCCCTGAAAAATTTAAATTGATTAGGCTTCATTCAGGAGAGCAAAGTGGAAGATGACTTTAATTTACTAACAAATAGGATTTCTTAGGCAAAATTATAACTTTGGATCATCTGATTCTTCAGAAAAATATTGTGATGACTCTTATGTTTTCCATGTTGACTAGAGTAGTGCATGCTCATAAAGTCATGGTTCTCCTAGTGAAGGTAACATTTCCTGAGTGAAATTTGCCAGGTGCCAGGCAATCTTCTGAGAGTTCAACATGCATTAATCCCTACAAGGTTATAAGAATGTTTCTGTCAGATTATTCATCAAGTTAGCAAATATTTGTATTTTTTTCACGAGATATTTTATTTTTATTATTTCTTCTCTTTCAGCTCTTCTTTATGCAACTATTTTTGGAAATGTTACAACAATTTTCCAGCAAATGTATGCCAACACCAACCGATACCATGAGATGCTGAATAATGTACGGGACTTTCTGAAACTCTATCAGGTCCCAAAAGGCCTAAGCGAGCGAGTCATGGATTATATTGTCTCAACATGGTCAATGTCAAAAGGCATTGACACAGAAAAGGTATGTGTTATTATTATTTTTATTCACTTTCTATTTTAGTAGGATCTTCAGATGCATTTAGCTTTCCCACTCACATATTGCTTGTATAATTGCTTCATAAATGTTATTCTGTATTTGTAAGTGACATATCAATCAATCATATTTCTTGAGTGCTTAGAAGGTATAAAGCACTGAACTATTAAACATCAATTAGTACCAGTCATCACATTCAATTTAGAAAATTCAGTTTCTGAAAATAACTCATTATTCCATTTCCCTAGAACACTCTCATTACCTCTCATAGTAATTTGTTGTGTTCCTCTAAAACTCAGAGTGCTGCCATTTTTCCTGCTAGAATTTGTTCTTGATTTCCCCTTTGCCTTTTTTGTTCATTTAAAAATTAGAAAGAGGCTTCTTTTCTATAAATTAAAAATGTATGTGTCTTCTATGCTGTCCTCCACTTAAATTTCTCCCATCTCATATGTTTTATAAAGACTTATAATTCTTTATTTTCCACTTTGCCTTACGCACATCTATCAAATAGATAACCTCCCTCTCCAATCATCTGATATCCCTAATCTCTTCCTTGCCTTTTCATGGAGCTGCTTTTAATTTTTCTCATCTATCTCATATTTGAGTCAAAGAAGAACTCAAAATCCTCCTTAAAATAAATAAAAGCAAATTTTAAAAATCCTCACTTCCTACACCCAGCTGATTCACATCAAATACAAAAGATGAAAAATAAAGCTGGTACACAGAGCTTTAAAGGAAACCAGTCTTAAGCTCTTTTACTTTATAAACATCAGTAGAGACTATTCTTTTTAGGTATTAATTTTTGAGGCATGATAATTAGGTGGCATAATACCTTCCTGTCCATTTCTCATAATTTTTTTTTGCTCTTTTAACCTTGTGAGGTTGACTTATGGTTTTTCTTTGAGACCTGCTCAAAAAGCATCTTTCAATGATAAAAGGAAAAAGCAAATGAGCAAAGTAGATGTTTAGTTAGGAGAATTTGATGAAGCAAGATGTAAGTAATTTTAAGCCAGGGCAGATGTTGTTAGGAATAGATGGTTGAGTGGAGATGTAGGGAATGGACAAGGAAGAGAATGAGGGAGAGAAGCCTTCAGAGCGAGTGCAGGTGAGACACTTGGGGGCAGCTATGTGGAGGAATTGTGAAAGGGGGTGAGATTTACTCCTCTTTTGATATTTTGTAAGATGCAGTATAAATTTTCCAGTTAAACAGCCCCTTAAAGTGGTATGCATGAACACAGAAAGAAGAAAGCAAACTGCATTTCTATGGAATTTAATTAATGTATATCTAAGCCAATATATGGTTAGTAGAGAGAGTATCCAAAGAAGAAACAGAATCTTCCTTGGGGTGAAGGTGAGAGTAACAGAGTTTAAGTCATCAAAAGCAGAGTGTTCTTTGAAGTCCACATTAAATGAAACAGATCAAGAGGCAACCATCAGCCTTGTCAATAACTATCTCAGCAAGAAGCTTTCCTTTCCAGAAAATGCAATAGAGCCACAAGGTAACTAATAAAAAAATCAGTGAAATGATGGAATAATGGCCTTTTGTATATTCAAAAAGAGTCTCAGCCAGGGCCTCTGGCACAAATGTAGTACATGGCAGAGTTTTGAGTCCCTGCTCTCTATATTTCTAATACTGGGTTGTTCATGAATGGAGCTGACTAGATTGTCTTCAGGCCTCCCCTTGAGGACATGCTAAACTGTCTGATTCATGATGGAATTAGGGTCTGATGCACTGGCATGCAGTGTGTCTCAAAGTGCACATGCCATGTAGCAGGGAAAAATTTCCAGGTACCTACCGTTTACTGCCTTAAATAATTTTTTTTTTACTCGTTCATTTGCAGTTAAAGAAATGTAATTCTGATTAGTAGAGTAGACAAGGAAAATGAATTAATAGAACAAATACGAGGAGACAAATATTAAAGGTGAAATAAGAATTTAATTTTATTGAAAAGATTTTTTTTTTTTTTGAGACAGAGTCTCCCTCTGTCTCTCAGGCTGGTGTGCAGTGGCATGATCTCAGCTCATTGCAATCTCCGTCTCCCAGGTTCAAGTGATTCTCCTGCCTCAGCCTCTGGAGTAGCTGGGATTACAGGTGCATTCCACCACACCTGGCTAATTTGTATGTGTGTGTGTGTGTGTGTGTGTTTGTATTTAGTAGAGACTGTTTCACTATGTTAACCAAGATGGTCTTGATCTCCTGACCTTGTGATACACTGGCCTTGACCTATCAAAGTGCTGGGATTACAGGCGTGAGCTACTGCGCCCGGCCTGAAAAGATTTTTTAAGGGGAAATTTTAAGATATTAAAATGGATTAGCATTTGGGTAAGAAAAAATCATGGATGTGACTTTTAATTGAGTAAGGAATCCTTAAAGTTGTTTTTGACTAATAGGAGAAGCACATTTAAATAACTGTGACAAATATGAAAGTTTCCTTGTTCATGTATGAAACAAACTCTATGCTTGTATTGATTTATCCGAGTCTCTTAAGAAAATCCCCATCCAGATGCATAAGTTCTAGGGTAACAGCACCAGAGGAAAGAAAAGGAAGAAAAGACATCTGCCAAATTCCGGGCTTAGAAAGGGGGCGTAGGGATTTCTAGTATTGCATCATTGAACAGATTGAATTTAAAAATGATTCTTAGACTACACACCATATGCTATACTAAACAAGAAGAAAACAAAAACTGACATTCAGCTCTCTGGTTTTGTAGAGAACTTGACAACTAGAGTAGAAAACTTGTATGCCTGTTAGGTATTCAGCTATTTAACAAATAAATAGTGTGTGTATATATATATATGTGTGTGTGTATATATATATGTGTGTGTGTGTGTATATATATATAATATTTTAAAATACAATAGTAAAGACTTGAAGCATAGACAAAAGAATTAGTAACCAAAAAAAAAGAGAGGGAGTAGATATCTCAGAACTAGATTTTACTATAGATAAGAACTGAATATAAGTTAAAGAATGAATTGTAAAGATGGAATTGATAATTACTTAATATCATTATAAAATAAACTAAAATCTAAAAAAATATTTGTAAGAGTCTTCACTCATTACCTAACATAAATATCAGAAGAACTGAGAATTAAATGCAAAAAAAGAAACTGTAAACTATTAGAAGAAAATATGTGAATATATTTAATTTATCTTTGTACATATTAAAGTAATAGAATATATAACAAGGTGGCTGACAAATAGATTTGGCTAAAAAGTGTAAAGTCTTTCACACTAGAAAACTATGAAAATGAAATAAAGCATTTGCAACAAATTTTGCAAGTGAAAGGTTAATTACCTTAACAGGTAAAGTGATTTATAAATTATTAAGCAGTATTAGCATACTTGGGGAGAAAAAAGAATGGAGGACATAGGTAATTTATAGAAGACAGAACGCAAATTACTAAGAAACATAAAGACTTATTTTCACTTGGAACAAAGAGTTAAAAACAAACAAACAAACAAAACCATAGAAACATTTTGAATATGTCAAATGAACAAAGATGATACTCAATCTTAGCAAAGGCTGGTGGCTGGCATTATTGTATGATTCTGGGAGGTATGTAAATTGATAGCACATTTCTTGAAAGCAATTTGAATAAGATAATATTTTAAATTTGGTGGTATTTTAGAGCCCAGTCCTTGTGCCTTTTTCCTTTTCTGTCCGCATTCCCTCCTTTAATGACATCCTGCAATGTCATGACTAAACCATCACCACCCAATGTTCATACTTACCTTGGACTTGATTCCTTGAACTATAGACTCTCCTATCCAACTGCCTACTCATGTCCAGTGAAGTTGTCCAAAACCAAACTTCTAATCATCTCCTAAAAACCTGTTTTACAGCCATTCTTTCTCAGTGAAATTAATGGAAACACTACCTTTCAGTTCCTTCAGACAAAATCTCCCACATTTAAACCTCTGCTGAATCCTTGTGGCTCTGTTCTCTGATTCTCACCACCTCCATTGCTATCACTTGGTCCAAGTCACCATCATATCTTCCTGGGTTTTTCTAATACCAACTAACTGGCATGCACTTCCACATTTGTTCCCTGTGTAGTCTATTCTCAAAAGAACAGCCAGTGAGCACATACGGCTTTTGTAACAAAAGTTTCTATGTATGTGTGTGTATCTACCTATCTATCTATGTTTCTATCATCATCAATTATGTATTTATTTATGCCATAGCCTTTTGATTATGAGTTAAATTGATTAAACCTGTTAAAATACAAGTGTAGAAAAAATAAAATGAAAGGTTGATGACAGTAATAATATAAATTCCATAATTGCAGTCACCATCTTATAATTATGTATGTACTTTTGGATGTAGCTTTAGTTAACAGTATCTGAATTTTGACATTTATCCAATATTTAATGTTAGAGACCCCTATTAGATTTCATGTTCCTCCATAAGCCAAATACATTTTATTAGTGTATGTTTCTTATTTTATATTTCATTGATAATTTTTTCAAATTTTTTTAATAGATGTTATCAAATTTAGCTATGAGCATATATTTTAAAAAGAAATATAATATATGAAGCCAAATGTCTTTGTTTTAATGCTTCTCTGGTTAGTTTTAAAATAGCTATATATTTTTCAATTGCTTGTACAAATAAATGATTTATTGAAGCTAATTAGAGGAAAATTTTCGCCCCAATAACTGAGATTTCCTTGTATTATTTCCACATATTTAGTTTTATAGATTTTTGAATTCAGCTTTAACCCACAAGCAAGTTAATCACTGTGATTTAATTCCGTCTTAACATGCCTAATGTGAATAATGCTTTCGCTGTTAGAATTGTGGCATTAAAATCTGTACTGATGTGGAGATTGCAGCATTTCTATCAGGAAAGTTTGCTTTGGGCAATATTTTTAAAATATAGAACAGTGCCTAGTTCAATTTTATTTAGTTGAAAATATGTTATTGACTGCTCATTAGTACAGTTGCTTTAGATTCTTTTTAAATTTAATAGCCAAATCCATTCTCTGGGCTTTGCTACTTCTAATATTCTGTGTACATAAAAGAAGAAGAAATGGGTGGAATAACTGAGGATTTAAAAGGCGAAGAGGAGATTATGGGAAAAAATAGAAAGGATGATGGTTAAAGCTCAAAGAATTCAACCCTACAGTTTGAAATGACTTTACTGGGAAGTAATTCAAATGAAGTAAATGGCTGGGGACTTTATTTTCAGCTTTTGGGACCATGTGAAAAAATGTAAGACTTGTAAAACAATGTGTAGACCACATATTTCCCATCATAGTGGATTTTTTTTTCAGCTTGTTTCATAGGTCTAAAACCTTAACTTTTTTATTTTCCAGTATCTTACTTTTTCCCTGACATGTATCTTTAAAAGAAATCAGTAGAAAAAGCTCTTTGGTCTTCATTTTTGTTTCATGTGTTTTATAATAAACAGAAGGTATCAGTAGGAAGATGCTATTATATGAAATGTCCCAGCAGAACTACACAAAATATTCAGGTGGGAGTATGCCTTTAGAATTTAAACAAATTGGAATTTTGAATGTTTTAAAATTTTTGATTATTTTTTAGCCAAATCTATCAGAGAAGCACTCTGCTTTCAAATACTGTAGGCAATATACTTTTTTTCCTATGAGTTAAAGTGACTTCCTTTGGACAGTTTAATTTTGTATATATTTTTTAATTTGGGAAATGATGTTTAAATATTTCATCATATTACTAAATATGTAAAACTGGGATTGTATTTTCACACATGTCACCATTTTCTTGGTTTGATCTTAAAATACTTCAAGAGGTTCCTGTGACGGTATATGTTATAGTTGAAGCCAAGAGTGAAGCCACTAGTCTTGTAAGAAGAACTTCACAGACAAATGTTCTGTATTTAAAAGCCATGTAAATGTATTCATGTGACTATAATAAAATAAAACTGAATTGGTCTGAAGATGCACTAAAAGTACTGTAGCCTTTAAATCAAGAAAGGTAATAATCATGATAGTACAGCCCATTTAAATCATATCATAGATTGTGTTCAGATATTATATTGAACTTTGGCTGGATATTTTAAAAGAAATGTCATCTTATGGCAGCACACTTATCAGAAGATAAGCATGATGGCATAAAGTTCTTGGAATTTTGTTTTGTGATGGATAGTTAAATATGAATATTTAGTTTAGCTGAGAAAAGACTTGGGAGACATATGATAGGTAACTTGAAGTATTTGGCATTTTAAAAGTGGAATGATCCATTTCAGGAGGAAATTCAGTCTGCCAGTAAAAGATTTAGGCACATATGTAGAACATGGTACTAAATGAATTTGCAGGTCCTGACACTAAGATTATATGATTGTGTCTGAATGATTTGGAGTACTATTGTATATTATATCTTATTTACAATTTATATGTATGTATTTAAGGGTTTTTGTATAAAAAGAGTTATAGAAAAAAATTCTATTATAATTCACTAATTATTTTCTAACAACTTTTTATTAGGACGGCTAAATACTGTAGTTTTGCACATGAAATTAACTGGCTTTTCCAAGGTGAAAGAACACATATTACCTTAAAAAATTAGGAGGATCAGAATCTCTAATAGAAGGGCTAAGCTAGGCCAGTATGGGACAACTGGTGTAGTTTTTCCTGTGGTCTAAGTTACCAACTTGTTGAGCAAGCGACGCTATTAAGAAGCTATTATAAGAAACTGGCATATCATTATAAGAAACTATTCTTCAGCTTGTTATTTAAAGCATTATGCAACAAATATATGAAAACTATAATTTTTCCATCAGTACCTAGACATAATAAGATAACTTGTCACATCTACATGTGTTTCTCAGTTGTTACCTACTGAAGTACTACAAAGTAAGCATTCAGAATTATTATTGACCTTTTTCTTTTCTGGCTGATCTTCACATACTATCTGAGAAGGTAGACTTTATCTGAAACCTCAGTTTTATTTTTCTTTTCTTGTATCAGAAGTTAAGTAAAATAACAGTCAACGGCTTATTGGAAACATTACAAGTTGATGAAAACTTTAATATTTTTTGTAATAGCAATTTGGAACATTCAAATGTATATATTAGTTTTCATGGCTTTTGGCATAGTTTAGGAGGGTTTTAATGCAAGCTTTATATTATTGTCAGCTAATATAATTATTAGTAAACTTTTCCTATGTCAAATCTTAGGCTGTGTTATTTAATTCAAACATTTCTTTAGGAATAACATTAAGTGCATTTTTTTCTTGTATCATGTTGAAATTTAGCGTAATACTGTGGGCTAGTTTATATTTCATTTTCTTATGACTCTGATACTAGCTTCTGAGGAAGGACTAAAGTATCATCTGATAGCTGTAGTCCAGAAATGAGAAGGTAGGATTATTTACAGAGGTCCATGGATGACTTGCTCAGTACCCTGACTTCATCTAGACCATGAAGATCAGGTTCCATACTTTTGTGTTCACATCTGTGATGGAGATACCACCAGCCACAATACTTAGTTGCTGGGGGGTGAAAAATGGCCAGATGGTGCCTGAATATGGTAGATAATAATAAGAGGTAACAGATAATTTAGTCTATTGTGGTTATAATACATTTCATCCTTTACAGTTTAGTGACTATGGGAACTGCATTATGCCTGGTACCATTTTAAATCTTAGCTTTTGCTTGGTATTCAGTGAGTACTGTTTTATTTCAGCATAGATGAAAATAGAACATCAGTTGTGGGGTAATTTGGATGAATGAAATATTTCTGTATATATTTATACACATTGAACAGAAATACATTAGACTTTGGGGAAAAATTT
Organism: Plecturocebus donacophilus; assembly: GCA_004027715.1. NCBI lineage: Eukaryota > Metazoa > Chordata > Mammalia > Primates > Pitheciidae > Plecturocebus > Plecturocebus donacophilus. The sequence continues at coordinate 24,615 of PVKP010020220.1, read as the reverse complement.
AATCGTGAATGAGTCCACATGCTGCAAACAGTGTTATAGTATGAGTAGGTGTTTGTATCCAACCTATTATTCCGTTCTGAGCTGCCTTGATTGATCTGTTTTCAAGCTCCCACTGCAGTAAATCTGCGGTAATGGCTAGTGATACACCTATTTTTAAATCAGATCATAATGCTACTGAGACTTTTTCAGTTTTTAAGTAAAAGTAGAATTATGCAGATTTGAATTTTATAAACTGAGATTTTAAGAAACAATGTTTCCATTTCTTTGATTTCTGTTGTTATTAATATTTGACTCTGTTTGTTATTTTTCCTTTCTCATCCAGTGCTTTGTAGTGTTCTCCTCTCCACCCACTCTCCCATCTCTTTTTTGATTTTTTTAATGGTAATGACTAAAAGATGCCTGTCTTTTGGCTCAGGCTGATTGCTTTTGATTTTGTATTCATTTATATCATTTATATTCTGTACTGAAAATCCACTTTTAGTTCCTTTACTAGTAGTGCCAGATAACCACGGACATCATTGTCTGGCACAGCAGAAGGCAGCAACAGGGTGTAGAAAAAAATAGTGAATGGATTAAAAGAAAAGGAAAAATTGTTATGTAAGAAAGAGATTTGGCTGGGCATGGTGGCTCATGCCTGTAATCCCAGCACTTTGGGAGGCCAAGGCAGGTGAATCATGAGGTCAGGAGATTGAGACCATCCTGGCCAACATAGTGAAACCCCCATCTCTACTAAAAATACAAAAATTAGCTGGGTGTGATGGTGGGCGTCTTTAATCCCAGCTATTTGGGAGGCTGCGGTGGGAGAACCACTTGAACCTGGAACGTGGAGATTGCAGTGAGCCTAGATTGCACCACTGCACTCCAGCCTGGTGATAGAATGAGACTCTGTCTCAAAAAAAAGAAAGAAAGAAAAAGAGAGATTCATCTTGTTCGCTACCAGCTGCCTGGGCATGGGTCTGGAGTCAGGGAGGGGCTGCATGGCTGTGCAGCCTGATGGCTTCCTCTCAGCTTTGATTTTTATGGTTCTTGACTTCTCTCTTAAGACCTTCAAGATATTCTCTTTTTTTTTTTCACTTTAGTAACCTTCCTTATTTCTCTATACCTTATACTTTCTTGTCCCTCGTTTCTACTGGGACATCTCTGAGAGGTGGAAAATATAAATTTAAGAAAATCTATATAGTGGGAGAATTTAAAAATATGGACATAGCCATTTTAAAATTTGCATTCATATCAAAGGGAAACATGGTATTAGAGGGTTTTATGATCCTTGCTATAGAGTGATAAATAGAAATAAACATAATCCCTTTTCTTATGTTGTTCAGAGTCTGATGGGGGAGAAAAATCTTCAAAGTTACCCTGATAAACATATGATTTTATATTGTGATGATGTTTGAAATACAATACAGGAAATATAGGAAGTCATGTCAAATTTTAAAAAAAGGAGAGAGTGAATTTACATTGAAGATGAGAGTCCAGGAAAGTAATAGAAAAAAATAGAATTTGGACATAAAAGATTGTTAGAAGATGAAACTTTTCACCTATTTTATAATAAAAACTCAAATTACCTATGTGCTAATAGTCACATGACTGATCTGAAGATGGAAAACAAATTGAAAGGAGAAAATTCAAAGACCCAGTTAATCTATTAACTACTAATAACTCATTCATTAAAGAAGTTAATAATATTAAATGGCTTGTGCATTCCACGTAAATAACAGAATGATTTCCACTGAATAGTCATGATGGTTTAAAATATTACTCTAATACCAGTAATAACACATAAATTGATCCAGGGACATATTGGTATCCAAGTATGATTGAGGTGATCATCACGTTTGTTTAGAATAATGCTAAATAAATATATGGGTCTGCTGCTTTTGAGGGCATTATCCACAGACTTAACTCATATATATTTTGACAGCACAGATGGCACAGGGGAGTCTGCAGGGCAAGTATCACATTATATTCAGACCAGAGTAGAGCTTTACTCCCACCACTACTTCTCTCAAAGATAAATAAACGTTAGAATATATTATTTATTATGAATAAATGTTAGTATTTATATACCCATTTTGTTTTCAAAACTGCTTGTTTAGTAGAAATTCATAACTGTTACATAAAATTACAAAAAGAGCTAGAAAAAGAAAATATGATGTCACTCATAATGCTATCACTTACAGAAGTATATTGTGCCACATTCATATACATGATTTTGTGAACATCTATTTATAAGTCTACTATAATAACATTTGTATTCTATTTTTAGGTCTGTATTGTATCATCCATCTATTATTGAATATTTAAGATGTTTAATGATTATATTAAGATAAACATTGAGAATAAGGGTTGCCCAGTCCAAGGTTTTATACATTTTTTAGTTTTTATTATTTTTGTAGTTTGTTTCTTCTAAAATATCAAATGAGCTAAAACCAACGTTAATTTATATATGTCTTTTTTCAGAACAACATTGTCAGTACTAGGTATTAATTTTTTCTTAATCGTTGTGAATTTAGGCCAGTAATCTTAGTCTATTTAATGTTTACTCTTTCCAACACTTATATAATATAATTATTCCCATTTAATGATACAGACACTGGGCCATAAGAGGTTAAATGATATGCCTTAGATCACACATTGGGAAACTTGGATTTTGTACTAGGTCTGCACTGTAGAGGCAATGTTCTTAGTTACTCTTGTTGAATATCAATATCTGGTAGACAAGTGTCTCCTTATCACATATTAATCATTCCTTTTTAAAATGTGTTTATTCTTCTAAATAAACTTCCCTTACCCTTCCCACTCATCATCATCCTATATACCCCAGATAAATCCCATTAGCTTTTGACTGAAATAGCATTGTCATAATCTCAGAGTTAAACCATTCAACAGAGACTATCTGAAAACATGTTGAGGTTGCTTAGATGAGGCATGGTGGGCTCATGAGAAATAATTAGAGATCTTGGACCTAGGTTAGAGGTCTAATGCAGGTTTAGAGGTTCCACTCCTAGAAACTAGCATGAAGACCAAAGGATTCCACAGCATTTGTACAAATCAGAGATAGTGAAGATGGAATATGATGAATAAGATACTTCACCAGCAATAAGGAGCCTTGTGTTCTTGTTAACATCTCTTCTAGTCTAGTTCCTGTATTCCAGCTAGATGACCAATCAAACCTAGTCTCAGAATATATATTCTTCATGATCTTTTCCAAGATTTCTAAGATTGAAAATTAAATGCATGTTTGGGAAGAGTTAGTGAGAAATATTAGTAGTTTTTGGCATCAAGGAAAAAGTCAGAAGACATAATTTAAATCAGTAGTTTAATACTGTAACCCTTGTATCAAACTTCATCTTGATAATAAATGAGACGTTAATGGGAAGCAGCCCGCCTAGGGAAAACCAGTCATCGTTAAAAGAGAAACAACCCAGTCCAACTCCCAGGGTTGCATCCAACTGTTTCAATTAAGATCCCTCTTGTCTAATAACACAATTTGAAATGTCAGTACATCCAAAGAGACTTCACTTGTTTAATCTGGTAGTTATTATTTGGTTTCAGAGTGCCTTGTAAAATAGTAAAATCAACTGTCACATAATTTTGGAGTGTTTTTACTGATTCATATAATTTGATAAATCACAGAAGGCAGTATGATCAGAAGTCGTTCATTTATTCAGCCATTCTCAATACCGTTGTGTGCTATTTTTCCATATTACAGGGAAGCAAACAAAACTCAAAACCTCAAATGTCAAATCATTTTTACTATTAAGGGTAATGCTTCATCATCATTTAAGTGTTCTGTTAGATAAATTTTGATTTAATGATGGTTTATTATTTATGTAATAAAATACTTCATACTTAGAGGAAAAATGTGGAAAATTTTAAAAGGAGGTAAAATTCTCTTATGCTAAAAGCTGAGGCCTGACAAGAAGTTTAACCAAGAATTCACAAATATTTAGGTAGATATTGGTGTATGTGTTGCTATTTGCTTTAAAGATATACTTCCCTATTTCAGTATTTAATAGTAAATGTTCATTAAGCCCCTGCTTACATTCAAGGCATTGTTCCAGTCCCTAGAATGACAGTGGTGACTATGAAGCAGTCCCTGCCACACAAGACTCACGGTTTAGTAGGGCTGAACAAGTACATTTTTAATTTCTTTGACCTGCTGGCACTATTTTGAGGTTACACAAAGAGGCACTTGGTCTTCAGGTGTGGGCCACCTGGAAGAGTGCAGACCAAGAGTCAGAGGATAAGGGAACACACATTTAGGGACTGTGGCCATCTCTAAGGACTTCTTAGTGTTATGTATTCCTGATACTAACTGATGTATTCGTGTAAAGATCACAAACATCCTATGTGGTAGGCATTATAGTCTCCATTTAAAAAAATAAGGAGGTTCTGAAAAATGAATACATTATCCAAGATTATACACCTAATAAATGGTAGAGTCAAAGTTTGATTCTGATTTTTAGGATTCTGACTTCAAACTTTATGCTCTTTGCCCTAAATCACTCACCTACTCTGTACCTCGTATGTTCTAGGCACTACATCAGGCACTGGAGATGAAGCAGTGACTAAAATAGGAAGGGTTCTTGCCCTCCAGAAACTTACAATCTAGTGGGGGAGACATATAAAAATAATTGCATATATAATATTTTTTCAATTCCCTAATAAAAATTAAAATAATTATGCAGTTGTTAGTATTTTATGTAAAAGAGGAGATTGGTTTGTTCTTTTAACTTTGATTTTCTTTCTTAACATAGAGAAGGATGGTTCTTGCCTGCATTGAGAATGATGAGTAAATGTATTATCCCTAAACGTATTGTGCTTTGGGATATATTGAGATCTCTGAATCCTTATGAATATGTTACAATTAGGGTCATCTTTACTACTTTGCAAGTACTTTGAAACCAAATAATAGGTATGATTGTAATTTTTGTTTCTGTTTTTATTAATTGATAAGAGATATTTAATTTTACTGAACTAAATTGGTATAGTTACAACCAGAAACAATGAAATTTGGAATTTTAGTGAGCTTATGCTGCCCAAACTTATGCCACTTCAGTCTAATGTTTCTTATGCCCAACTTATGCCGCTTCAGTCTAATTCTTATGTCAAACTTATGCCCAACTTATGCCACTTCAGTCTAATGTTTCTTCTTTTAACTTTATTTTTAAGATATTTTATAGGAGATCAGAAGAGCTGACAGAGAAACTCACGTCTTAATGTGATGACCTTTACTTGCTAAATAATAAAACGTGAACGTTAGTGTCAAGGCATTGGTTATGCCTTCACAATTTGAAGTAAGGTTTCAAATTGACTAAAGCTTACACTTACAAGTTTTTAAGAAGAATCTTTTTAAAAAGCTATGATATTACATATTTTTTCATAAAGTATTCTTAAGAATGTTATATATTACATTAATTGGGTAATATTTTCATCACGGAGGAGCACTGCATTTCCTCATGAACTTAGATATGTACTCGTTTAATCTTCTAACTTTTTATCCTATAACAGAGAAAGGCAATTGAGTCATTACAATTTTAAGAATGACCTCTTAAAATAATACACTAAATATAACTCTTCCTTATGTTTGTTCATATTTGTATTGACTTTCACACAAGATTATAGACTTATAAAATGAAAATCAATATAAAATCAAAAACACCAAAACACACATACATCAACATTTACGCATACACATGTTGGTAAACTGTTTAGCGCAATAGAGGTGTCCAGCCACCTGGAGTGTTGTTGTTACAGAGCTTGGTTGTATTGAGCTTTCCAGTCTCTTGGAAGCTGAATTAAAAGGAAATTCTTTTGTCTATTGAAAGAAATAAACATATTTGTCTAAAGATTTGTTTATTTTCATATTACATTGAATTGAACAGGAACTTCGTCCTGTGAAGCTTTTAGTCTGCAAGCAATAGAGTATATTAGCTAAGATGAAGAATCAGAAAACATTTTCTATAAAGGACCAGATAGTAAATAGTTTAGCTTTTATGGGTTAAATGGTCTTTGCCTCAACTATTCAACTTTGCTGTAGAAGCATGAAAGAAGCCATAGACAGTATTTAAATAACTGAACATTGTTGTGTCCCAATAAAACATTATTTGTGGACACATTAATTTGAATTCCATTTATTCTCACATACCATGAAATATTATTTTCCTTTTGATTTTTTTCCAACCATTTACAAATGTAAAAACCATTATATGCTCACTGGCCATACAAATACAGGTGATGAGCCCAATTTGGCCTTCAGAATTTGCTGACCTTCACTTAAGATTTTTTTAGATTTCTAGTCCGTTTGTCAGATTTCTATCCTATCTAAAAATTACAGGATCATTATCTCAAAACCCTTTATGTACCTTGCCTGCCTTGGTTTTCTTCACAAGGCTCATCGAAATCTGAAGTATTATATACATGTTCACTTACATATTCTTTGTCTTTTGTCCCTCTAGTATAATAAATAGTCCGTGGGGGCAGGGAGTTTTGTATCTTGTTCACTGCTGAATAATTATTGCCTAGATTAGTGTTTCATAAGTGGTATGTGTTCAATAAATATTTATTTTATCTATGAATATAATTCTGGCGTTCAGAAAGACACATAAATTTAGAGCTATTAATAAAAGCCATGAATGGCTAGTTATGATCACTCAAAATGACATTTTAGCTAGGAAAAGGAAAAGAGCTTAAGATCAAGCTTTGAGGTACTTGTATACTTAGTTGTTAAGTAGATGAGAAAAGGCCAGAAAGGACCCTCAAGAGTGACTATTGATATTAGATGAAAAGCAGAATTGTTTGATTTTATAAAAGCCAAGAATAAAAATTAAAAAAAAAAAACTGCCTTGCAGTCTTCTGAAAGATGAATAAAGTAAAATGTAGAAAATATTTTTGTACCATAGAGACTACTGGTGGACCTGATACAGGCAGATTTATTAGAATAGTAGAGACAAATGCAACATTGGAGTGAGGTAAGAAGTAATGTGAGGTAATTAAGACAGTGGGATTTGGTCAAAGGGATCATCAAACTGACACAAGATAATGGTTCTAAATATAACTTTATACATACGCAGAGATTTTATATATGACAAAGACATGCAAATGTAGCTCTGTGAGGAGAGAAGGAAATATTTAATGCATGTTATTGGGGTTAATATTTACCTGTATAGGCAAAAACCAGTTTAATCTTTCCTTTACTCCACATCAATCAATTCTGAGCTTTAAGACTTAACTATAAAAAATGGCATTTTAAAATAAAAGTAGAAAAAACAATTCGTGGAACTCCAAAGGACTTCAAATAGCCAAAGCAATCTTGAGAAAGAAAAATAAAGCTTGAAACATTGCATTTACTGATTTCAAAATATTTTACAAACTAGAATAATTGAAACATATGGTCCTGGCATACAGACAGATGTATGGAACAGAATAGAAAGGGCATAAGTATATCCGCACACATATGGTCAAATAATCTCTGACAAAGGCTTCAGTAGTACACAGCGAGGAAAGCACAGTCTCTTAAATAAATGGTGGGAAAACTGGATACCCATATTCAAAATAATGAACTTGAACTCCAATATTATGTACAAAAATCAACTCAAAATGGATTACATACTGAAACATAAGACCTGAAACTGAAACTATTAGAAGAAAAAATTAAGAAAATCTTAATAATTGGTTTTGATAATGATTCTTCAATATGACACCGCAAGCATAAATCAACAAACCAAAAATAGATAGTGAGTGGGCAAAAACAAAAACAAAAAACAGTGAGTGAGACTACATCAAACTAAAAAGCTTCTGTAGGACCAAGGAAACAGCTAACAGGATGAAAAAGCAACCCATATAATGAGAAAACATATGTACGAACTATAAATCTGATATGGGTATAGTACCCCCAATTTTTTTTTTTATAGAAAAAAAGAGAAAAGGAGAAAGAAGGAAACAGCAAAAGAAAAAAAAAAAGAATGAAAGAGAGAAAGAAAGAGGAAGAGAAAGAGGGAGAGAGAATGGGATTCTTGTTTTATTGCCCAGGCTAGAATACAGTCTAAAAATGAGTATTAAAAACCTCTTTTATGCCAATAATTGTGCTTAACAGTGGAGACAGGAAGGAATAGGGGATGAAAATAGCAAATAAGCAGCCAACCAATATTTTATTTAAACCTGTGAAATGCTATGCAATTGCTGGGGAGTGATTTACTTCCAGTTATGTGGTCACTTTTAAAATAGGTATAATGTGATACTGAGAAAAATGTATGTTTTGTGGATTTGTGGGAGGAGACCAGTATCAGCCATTCCAAAAACATACCAAAAGGTAAAGAGCATCACCATAATGAAGAATCTACATCAACTAATGGGCAAAACAGCCAGTTAGCATTACCAGAAGCTGTGATTTTTGTCTCTGATAAAACAGACTTTAAAACAACAAAGAACACAAGAAACAAAGAGGGACATTACATGGTGGTGAAAGGATCAATG
>PVKP010020220.1:0-16037 GCA_004027715.1 Plecturocebus donacophilus | reverse complement strand
ATACAGGAGCACCCAGATGCATAGGGCAAGTTCTTAATGACTTACAAAGAGACTTACACTCCCACACAATAATAGTGGGAGACTTGAACATTACACTGTCAATATTAGACAGATCAACGAGATAGAAAATTAACAAGGATATCCAGGGCTTGAACTTAGACCTGGAACAACTTGTACCCAAAATTTTTAAGAGGCTCCATCCATTCAATAGCAAAAACCCACAAATAACCAAATTTTGAAAATGAGCAAAAGACTTAAAGAAACATTTTTCCAAAGAAAACATACAAATGGCCAACAGGCACATCAAGTATATGAAATTGTGCCCAACATCACTAATCATCAGGGAAATTTTAACCAAAACCACAATGAGATATTACCTCTCAACTGCCAGGATGGCTATTACCAAAAAATGAAAATATAGCAAGTGTTGGCAAGGATATAGAGAAACTGGAATGCTTATACACTGTTGGGAATGTAAAAATGATGTAGTTGCTATAGAAAACATTATGAAGTTTCTTCAAAAAATTAAAATCTAGAACCACTATATGATATAACAGTCCCACTCCTGGGTATTTATCCAAAAGAACTGAACTCAAAATCTCAAAGAAATGTTTGTATTTCCATGATCATTTTAGTATTATTCACCATAATCAAGATGTGGAAACCATTTAAATACCCATGAATGGATAAGTGGAAAAGAAAATTTGCTAAACACAAACAATGGTCTATTATTCATCTATAGAAAAGGAAGAAATCTTGCCATAGGTAATCAAAGAGAAACCTTGAGAACATTATGCTAAGTGAAATAATCCGAACATAAAAAGACAAATACCGCATGATACCACTTATTTGAGGTATCTAAAATAGTCAAACACATAGAATCAGAGGATAGAATGATAGTTGCAAGGGGCTGAGAAAAAAAAATGAGGAGTTGCTATTCAATGCATGAAAGTTTCAGTTATGCAAGATGATAAAGTTCTAGAGAACTGCTGTACAACATTATGCCTATAGTTATTACTACTCTATTGTATACCTAAAAAATTTACTAATAGGATAAATTTCATGTTAAACATTCTTACTATAATTAAAAAAATATAGAAAATTTTTATGTTTTAAATTAATATGACACAAGTGGGCTAAACGATAAATATTGATTAGTTTAACTATTGAAATTAGTAATTTAGGCAAAGTGTGGTGGCTGTTGCTGGCAATCCCAGCACTTTGGGAGGTCAAGGTGGGAGGATTGTTTAAGCCAAGGAGTTTAAGACTACTCTGGGCAACATAGTGAGACCTTGTCTGTATAAAAAATAAGAAAAAAAAATTAGCCAGGTGTGGTAGCACATGCCTGTAGTCTCAGCTACTCTGGAGGATCAGGTGGAAGGATTGCTTGAGCCAGGGAGGTCGAGGCTGCAATAAGCCTTGATTATGCCACTGCACTTCACCCTAGATGACAGAGTGAGATTTTGTCTCAAAAAATAATAATTTATCAAAATATGTCACAAGAAGTGTGAAAATAATCTACACACTGGGAGAACATACTGAAATATATATAATCAGTAAAACATTAGTATCCAGAATACATAAAGAATTATTGAAAATCAGTAAGAAAAATATGGATAACATAATAGAAATATAGACAAGAGATATAGACAGTTCTCAGAGGGATAAATATAAATGGTCAATGAACATATGAACAAGCTTAACTTCAGCAGTAGTAAGGGAAATATAATTTAAAAACCCAGTGCTTACCTCTGGATTTCCATAGGATAATTATGGTAGCCTACATGTGCTCAGATATCTTTTCTGTAAGACTACAGATTAACGAGGGGAACAAATAAAGTCACTTTCATAGTATAGCTGCAGTTCAGATAAAAACAGAAAACACTGCAAATTTGATATATTAAACTGACCCATGGGAAAATACCCATAGTAGGCTTCAAGACTCACACCAAAGCTGAGAGTCATGAGGAAATTACACAAAAGAGAGGGAAAACCTTGGGAGAGCAATGCTTTCCTTGAAAGTTTAGTGATGAAGGGGAGGGAGGAAGGAAGTGTTTTAGATAAGGAACCTAATGAACAGGATATCAGAAGTCCGATCCAAATAGTATTGTTTCTTAAATAAATTGCACTTAACTAGTGACATAAGAGGAAGCACTTGAAAAAAAATATCTGGTAAGATACAGAAAAAATATCTTCTCATGCTTTCTCCCTTGACCTATCTCTTCCTTTTCTGCCACACAGAGGATCACCAACTGATATGGTTTGGCTTTGTGTCCTCACCCAAATCTCATCTCGAATTTTAATACTCTCATGTTAGGGAGGGATCTGGTGTGACGTGATCGGATCAAGGAGTTGGTTTCTTCCATGCTGTTCTCTCACGACAGTGGGTTCTCACAAGATCTGATGGTTTAAAGGGGTTTGGCAGTTCCTCTCTTGCTCATTTACTTTCCTGCCACCATGTGAATAAAGTCCTTGCTTCCCCTTCCCCGTCTGTCATGATTGTACGTTTCCTGAGGCCTCCCTAACCATGCAGAACTATTAGTCAATTATTTTTTTTGTCTTCCTAAATCACCCCTCTCAGTTAGTTCTCTATAGCAGTGTGAAAACAAAGTAACACAGGAAACTGATACCAGAAGAGTGGGGTACTACTATAAAGATAACCTGCAAATATAGAAGTGACTTTGGAACTGGGTAATGGGCAGAGGTTGGAATAGTTTGGAGGGCTCAGAAGAAGGCAGGAAGATGTGGGAAAGTTTGGAACTTCCTAGAGACTTGTTGAATGGTTTTGACCAAAATGCTGACAGTGATATGGACAATGAAATCCAGTCCAAGGTGGTCTCAGATGGAGATGAGGAAATTATTGGGAACTGGAGTAAAGGTCGCTCTTGCTATGATTTAGCAAAGAGACTGGTGGCATTTTGCCCCTGTCCTAGAGATGTATGGAACTGTGAACTTGAGAGAGATGATTTAGGGTATCTGTCAGAAGAAATTTCTAAGCAGCAAAGCATTCAAGATGTGACCTGGCTTCTTCTGAAAGTATACAGTAATATTCGTTCATGAAGAGATAATCTGAAATTGGAACTTATGTTTAAAAGCAAAGCAGAGCATAAAAGTTTGGAAAATTTGCAGCCTGACCATGTGGTAGAAAAGAAAATCCCATTTTCTGGGGGAAATTTAAGGCTTCAGCTGCATACATTTGTATAAGCAAAGAGAAATCAAATGTTAATAGCTAAGACAATGGGGAAAATGTCTTCAGGGAATTTCAGAGGTCTTCATGGCAGATCCTCCCATGACAGGCCGAGAGGCCTAGGAGGGAAAACTGGTTTAGTGGTCCAGGTCCAGGGCTCTGCTACTCTGTGCAGCCTTGGGACGTGATACCCTGCATCCCAGATACTCCAGTTCCAGCCGTGGCTAAAAGGGGCCAAGATACAGCTTGGGCCATTGCTTCAGAGGGTGCAAGCCCCAAGTGTTGGTGAATTCTCTATGGTATAGGACCTGTCGGTGCACAGAAGACAGGAGTTGAACTTTTGGAGCCTCCACTTAGATTTCAGAGGATGTATGGAAATGCCTGAATGTCCAGGCAGAAGCCTGCTGCTGGGGTAGAGCCCTTATGGAGAACCTCTACTAGGGCAGTGCAGGGGTGAAATATGGGGTGGAGCCCCCACAGAGAGTCCTCACTTGGGGACTGCCTAGGGAAGCTGTGAGAAGAGGGCCACTGTCCTCCAGCCCCCAGAATGGTAGATCCACCAAGAGCTTGCACTGTGCCTCTGGAAAGGCTGCAGACACTTAACACCAGCCCGTGAAAGCAGCCACGGGCTGTATCCTGTAAAGCAACAGGGGCGTAGCTGCCCAAGGCCTTGGAAGTTTACCCCTTTCATCAGCATGCCTTGGATGTTTGGCATGGGATCAAAGGAGATTATTTTGGAGCTTCAAGATTTAATGGCTGCCCTGCTGAATTTCAGACTTCAAAACAAAGGCCTGGAGCTCCTTTGTTTTGACCAATTTCTCCCTTTTTGGAATGGGAGCCTTTACCCAGTGCCTGTACCCCTATTGTATCTTTGTGGTAACCTGTTTTTGATTTTACAGGCTCATAGGCAGAAGGAAGATGAGACTTTGGACTTGGGCTGTTGTGTTAATGCTAGAATGACTTTAGACTATGGGTGACTGTTGGGAAGGTATGATTGTGTTTTGAAATGTGAGATGGACATGAGGTTTGGGAGGGGCTAGGGGTGGAATGATATGCTTTGACTCTGTGTCCCCACCCAAATCTCATCTCAAATTGTAACCTCCACATGTTATGGAAGGACCTTGTGGGAGGTGATTGGATCATGGGGAAAGTTTTCTCCATGCTGTTCTCTCATGACAGTGAGTGAGTTCTCCCAAGATCTGATGGTTTAAAACTGTTTGACAGTTCCCTCGTTGCTCACTCACTCACATGCCACCATGTGAAGAAGGTCCTTGCTTCCCTTTCCCCTTCTGCCGTGATTACAAGTTTTCTTAAGCCTCCCCAGCCATGGGTAATAGTGAGACAATTAAACCTCATTTCTACATAAATTACCCAGTCTCAGGCAGTTCTTTATAGCAGTGTGAACATGAACTAATACACCAACTGTTGCTGGTTAAGAAAACTGCAAGCATAAATAGAAATAATTCACATAATGATACTGGAAAAGAAATCAGGTAATAAAAATCAGACTTTTCAACCTGAAAGCATATCTCTCACAGAGAGCTATAATGCAGAAGAACACTAATATAACACACAGATTAAATTAAATTTAGAAAACAAGGAATTTAAAACATGAAAATATTTCATGAATCAGAAATTCAAAAAATCAGTATAGAAATAGAAATATAGGGGGTGATCAAGGTCAGAAGATAAATAAAAAAAGAAAAAATCTTATAAATAAAGACGACTTCATTTAAAAGGTGCCCACATTTTATCTTATATTATGTAAGGGACATAAGAACAAATATAGAGGAGTAAATTAAAAGATTCAAAAAAATTAATGGAACTAAAACATAAAAAGAGGTACGAAGGGTGCAAACATGTAATAGAGAAGACAGGTGTAAAGATCCATTATGTGTATAATTGGTGCCCATCAAAACATGAAATAAAACAGAACTACTAAACTATAATTCAGGAAAGCATCACTGAAACAAATGAAAAACCGAAAGCTACACACCTGGCCCATTGTATACCTGGGAAAGTGGACATGTTGCAATCAATCTCAATGTATATTCTACAAGAAAAATTTGATTTTAAAGTACAATGAAATCAGACAAAAGACCTGGTCACTAGCAGAGTAAAATAATAAAGTTGACAGTAGACTTCTTGATAGTAATATGCAAAACAAAAAAACAATAGAGCCACATTTTTTGGATCCTCAAAAAATGTGTGAATTAAGAATTTTATGTTTAAGCAAGCTATCCTTTATGAATAAAGTCTATAGAAAATAGAAAAATATTAATGATCCCAGGGAATATTGTATTCAGAGACTTATTTTGATGTTCTGTTATGACAATGCTTCTCAAATGTTAATACACATGAGAATTGCAAGCAGATTTGGTTAAAATGCAGATGTTAGTCTGGAGATGTGAATGAAGAATCTGTGTTTCCAACAAGTGCCATGGTGATGCCAATGCTTCTGGTTTACAAACCATACTTTGGGTAGCAAAGTAAGAGAATGAGACAGCCAAGATATTGTTGGGGAAACATTGGTAGAGACTGGTGGTGAGCACTGAAGATATTTGTTTGCAAATATAAACACCTGTCTTTAAACACCTTTATACCTGTCTTCTTTATTACATTTTTGTATATTTTATACAATTTTTTTATGTTTTCATTTTATTAATTTTTTTGAACGTTTTTACTTACTCCTCTGCATTTGTTCTTATGCATCTTACTAATAGAAGATAAAATGTGGGCACATTGTAAGTTAGTCTTCATTTATAAGACTCTTTTTCTTTTTTTTCTTTTCATTTATCTTCTGACCTTGATCATCCCCTACATTTCTATTTCTATACTGATTTTTAAAAAATTTTTAATTCATGAAGTCCTCTGATAGTTTTAATTCCTTGAAAAAATTTATAAGATACAGAAAAAAATAGTAAATAAAGTAAAATATGTATGATGAAAGTAACTATAAATGTTCTGACAAAATAGATATAAGAAAATTACCAAAATAGGGGGAGATAAGAGATTACCACATCAATACTGATGGAAAATCAACCCGATCATCCAGATATTGTTAGTTAGGAAAAAGGATTAATGGTTATATGTAGGTAACAATAGAACAAAAATACAAAAGGTTTTAAATATCAAAAGAAATAAATTATAAGATAAATCTTGTAAAATAAAAAAAGAACAAATAAGAAAAAACTGTATTGTAAAATTACATATTTATATGCTAACGTGTAGTAAGTATAAGATGATATGACAGACCTTAGCCCAAACATACCAGTTAAGCTTAACTCACTGATTAGAAGAGAAATATTTTTAGATTGGCTTACAAAGGAAAATCCATGGAAATGCTGGCACACACACACATAAAATCTAAAACAGTAATAAAAGTCAAAAATAAAGAGATGGGTAAAGGTATACCGGGCAAGTGAAATAAATAAAAAAATTTGGCAAAATGCATTTGACTAGATAAAGATCATAATTCACAATGAAGCTATAGGAGTTAATATATATGTGACAAATAACATAGCTGTAATTGTATAAAATAGAAAATATAGATGAAAGAAGATTTTAAAAAGCACAAAAATAATAGGACACTTTAATACATCATTCTCAGTCACTTTCAATCCATATAATACTTTAAGACATCATTTTAAAATATTTCAATTAAGCAGAACAAGTGAAAGCAAGTTCTCTGATTGTAGTATAAAAAGAGAAACAGGAAGGCAGGAGGGAGGAAGTAAGGGGGCAAGCAAGGGAAGAAGAATAAAAGCAAGAGAGACTAATAGAGAAAGAAAGGAACAAAGAAAGAGAAAGAATAAAGGAAGGAAGAAAGAATGAATAAATGAAGAAAGAAAGAGAAACCTTTCCATCTGGAAATATATAGACTCTGTTTTAAAAAGCAATAATCTGACAGGTTCAATATGTGAATCCCCTATGGATGTGTTC
Source organism: Plecturocebus donacophilus (assembly GCA_004027715.1). Lineage (NCBI taxonomy): Eukaryota > Metazoa > Chordata > Mammalia > Primates > Pitheciidae > Plecturocebus > Plecturocebus donacophilus. The sequence continues at coordinate 8,908 of PVKP010020220.1, read as the reverse complement.
GTATGTCCTGTTTTTTCTCTTGGTCCTGTCTTAGTTGACTTGTTAACTTTTTATTAGATGCTGAATATGAAAAATTGATGTGACTCTGGATGATATCACCTTTCTCCAGAGAGATTTTTCTTTGCATTCTGGAAGGCAGTTAGAGTAGGTGTTGGTTAGTTTAATTTAGTAAGAGACTTCTCAAAAGAAGGCATACAAGTGGCCAAAAATCATGAAAAAATACTCCCCATTCTTTATCATCAGATAAATGCAAATCAAAACCACAATGATATACCATTTCACATCAGTCAAAACGGCTATAATTAATAAGTCAAAAACAACAGACGCTGGAAAGGCTGCATAGAAGAGGAAACACATATATACTGTTGGTGGGAATGTAAATTAGTTCAACCACTATAGAAAGGAGTTTGGCAACTTCTCAAAGAACATAAAACAGAACTACCATTCCATCCAGCAATTTCATTACTAGGTATATATGCAAATCATTCTACTAAAAAGACACACGTACCCATATATTCACTGCAGCACTATTCACAATAGCAAAGACATGGGATCAACCTAGGTGCTTATAGGTGGTGGATTAGATAAAGAAAATGTGATACATATATACCATGGGATACTATACAGCCATAAAAAACAATGAAATTATGTCCTTTGCAGCAACGTGGTTGCAGCTGGAGGCCATTATCCTAAGCGAATTAACATAGAAATAGAAAACTAAATACCACATGTTCTCACTTATAAGTGGAAGCAAAAAATTGGATACTCATGGACATAAAGATGGCAACAGTGGACTGGGGACTACTAGAGGGGAGAGGGAGGGACAAGGACAAGGGTTGAAAAACTAACGATTGGATAGTATGGTCAGTACCTGGGTGACAAGAGTCATTCATTTCCTGAACTTCAGCATCACATAGTATACCCAAGTAACAAACCAGCGTATGTACCCCTGAATGCAAAATAAAGGTTGAAAAAATAAAGTAATAGTATAAAAAATAAAATCTTCACAATTATGGACTTTTAAATTAAACATGTCCTTTTTAAGTTCAAAATGTTTCAATATATAAAACTTTTATTTCTAAAGTAAAGAAAATTTTTGAAGTACTGAAGTATTCCAATTTGCATGTAATATTGCAGAAATCCCAGCTAAAACTTTATTTGCTAATGCGCCTCTAACTTTGCAGGCCCTGAACTCCAAACTTTTATCTTCTCAGCACAGCAAGGTTTCCATAAACTCTGCTTAGTTTTATCACCTTTTGACCTGTGGTGCTTAAGAATCAGTGAATGCCTTTAGGGGAAAAGTATTCAGACTCTTGCTCATGTCTCTGTGCTTTGTTTTTCTTCAAAATCTTGGGATCTCAAGTATTGGTTGTCTTGGTAGCCATGAACTGCTGAAATTTTTGGTCAGTGTCTGAAACTCTGTCTGCATTACTTATAAATTAGTAAATATAGTCTATAGGGAAAAAATGAAATAGAATTTTGGGCTCATTTTGATGAGTTTTTCTTCTCTCTGGCATTGCTTAAATCCTGGATGTCTTTCTGTATGTTTGATGTTTTCAGATTTTTTGGAGGTTTTTTTTTTTTTTTTTTTTGCTTTTGTGTTTTATCAAGGTTTATAGTTGCTCTGAATAGAAAGATTGGTTTGCTGCAAGGCAGATCATTAAGCTGAAAGAAATCTAGCTTCTATTGTTTTTAAATAAAAAATGAGAGGAAATAATCAGCAGACTTAGGGGAAGACTAAAGAAAGGAGAAAATGTATGAAATAGTCATATTCACAAGTAGGGATTCATAAATGTCAGAAAAATATAATAGTAATTCTAAATAATAATAAATACCAATTTTAATATTATATTCATCAGTTTAAAGCAAAACCATTCAGCAGAATTATATGATGTTATCTAGCCAAAGAGGAGTAAATCAGAGATAATAAGATGGAGAAAGAATAATCTGAAGTGTTTATAATGATGACCAATAGGAATTTGTGCTGGCCTTTCAGAAAGTGAAGACAGGAGGGGTTAAATGGACAGTGTTGAGGATGGCCAGTAGTTTGAGGATCCTAATAAAGTTAACAAACTGCTGATAACATGAATTTGACTTTTGAGCATTTATAGGTATTTAATGTCACCATGACTCCATTACTCATACACCAATTTCTCGGTGTTCTAATAAGGTGTAGCATGACAATCTGTACCTCATATCAGGGCAATGTATGAGCTTTCTGATTCAGTTACTCTGAAGCAGAAAAACATTTGAGTTTTGAAAAGGGGTAAGTTAATTGCAGAAAATGATTACACTTATTATGGAAGCAAGTAGGTTAAGATCAGTGGTCAATTTGAGGACCAGAAATAATATCAAAAGATTAGAAAAGTTGGAGCAAGGGACAGGTGGACATGTTGCTATAAATTGATAGAAATGTGGTAGGGTAGGGTGGGCTCCACAGATGAGTCCAGGGTCACAATTTGAGGGTCTTTCAGGAAATGTTTACAAAAGAGCAGGCGGAGTTGTGAGAACCATACTGGAGAGCATACTGAATTAGATTAGGATTCTATAGTCAGGTGCACCTCCAACTGTTACAACTGGATCTAGGATAAATTTCTGTTGGTTATTTCTGTATCTAGAAGGAATACTGTGTTATAGAAAGAGCAAGAGGACTTTAAATTCACCCAGACCATGGATTTGTTATTAACTTTTGTAAAATAGAGATAATAGTATTTGCATTGCATGGTTTTTGAAAGGATTAAATTGTTGGTGTTCTCTTTTATTTCTTTTAATGTCAGAACCAATTGTATCTATGAAAATGGCACTGAAATCCCTGCTGAGCTGTGTTTGAACCTTAGAGAGAGAAATTTGGTCTGTTGCCCCACTAAAATACTAGATACTCTGACTTCAGGAGTAGATATAATGCTGCTGACCATCCTAGGAATTATGTCTTTTAAGTCACTCAGGTCTTTGGGCTTTTCAACCTCATCGATAAAATAGCTTTGTTATTTATTTGCTAAAATATCTGACTCAACCAATAAACTAGAAGCTTCCGAAGATAGTAGCTAAAGATCAATAGCAGTCAAGATACAGAAAATTACTATCATAAAGATCCCTTAGGCTATCCGTTTACAGCCATAGCCAACTCCCCCCTTCTTCCTAAATCCAGATGACCACTAATCTGTTATCTATTTATTTAATTTTGTCATTTCAAGAATGCCATATACACAGGATCACATAAACTTTAGAGCTTAGCTTTTTTCATTGAGCCTAATTCTCTTGAGCTCCGTCCGTGTTGTTGCATACATAAATAATTTGTACTTTTATATTGCTGAGTAGTATTCCATGGTATAGATGTACCACAATTTTCTCAACCATTCACTAATGGGAGGAAGTTTATGTTGTTTCTGATTTGGAGCTATTACAAATAGACCTGCTATAAACATTCATGTGAAAGTTTTTCTGTAACATACATTTTCATTTTTCTGGGATAAATGCTGAGGTCTACAATGGCTGGGTCCTATGGTAAGCAAACGTTTTTTTAATAAAAAACTTTCACACTTTTTCTCAGCATGACTGTATTATTTTTTTATACCCAGTAGCAATATATGAGACCCAGTTTCTCTACATCCTCACCATCATTTGGGGTTATTACTATTTTTTATTTTAGGTGAGCAGTGATATTACATTGTGTGTTTAATTTTTATTTCCCTAATGGCTAATTATGTTAAATATATTTTTATGTGCTTATTTTTCATCTGTATGTTCTTTTCAGTGAAATATTTGTTCATGTCTTTTGCTTATTTTCTAATTGGATTTTTTAAATGTTGAGTTTTGAGAGTTCTCATCTACTTTAGATGCTAGTGCCTCGTTAGATATGGCTTGCAAGTATTTTGTCCCAGTCTGTAGTTTGTCTTTTCATTTTCTTCTCAGGGTTTCTGCAGAGCAAAAGTTTTTCATTTTGATGAGGTAGAATTTATCACTTTTTCATTTTATGTATTGTACATTTGGTGTCAAGGTTTAGAACTCTAACTGGCCCCAGTCCTAAATATTTTCTTCTCTTTTTCTTTTTCTAAAAACCTTTTTTTTTCACTTTACATAATATACTTAAGTCCTGATACATTTTTTAGATTTTTTTTATGTAAGGTTTGATGTTGGGATTGAGGTTCAATTTTTTTGGTTTTTGTTTTTTGCTAGATATCTAATTTCTTCAGCACAATTTCGTGAAAGACTATCTTTACTCTCTTAAATTCCTTTTCCTCCTTGGTAAAAAAATTAGTTGAGCATATCTGTATTGGTATATTTGTGGTTTTCTACCTTGTTCCATTGATCTATGGGTATGTCCCTCTGCCAACATCACACTGTCTTAATTACTATAGCTATATGGTATGCCTGACATTGGATACGGTGATTTCTCCTACTTTGTTCCTTTTTTCAATGGTCTTAGGTCTTCTAGGTGTAGTACCTTAATGTATGAATTTTAGAATAAGCTTATCAAGATCTATAAAAAAGCATGTTCTTGGATTTTTATAAGAGTTGCAGAAATGTAAAGGTTAATTTAGGGACAATTCACATATTTACTGTTTTAGGCCTTCCAATTTATTAACATGGTATATCTCTCCATTAATTTAGGTGTTCCTTGATTTCTTTCATCAATTTCATCAAATGTTGTAATTTATAGGATACAGCTCCTGTCCATATTTTATTAAATTTATACCTAATTTCATTTTCTGTGGACCCATTGAATATATTATTGTATTTTTAGCTTTGGTTTCCATATGTTCATTATTATGCTTTAGCTTTTTGAATATTTCTTTGACATTAAGCTGCACTCCATGGCTTTTCCTTACCAACTGCACATTCAGCCCCAGGAATATTTCTATCAGTTTGCTGTCTTTGATCTGCCATGGGCAGAAATTAGATCATGTTTGCAGGATCTGAGACTCTGATAGACATTTGAGGCTTTACATGATGCTTGAGGGCCTCTTTTACATATAAAACCTGCATACGTTGTGACTGTTTTGTTATTCATGGATATTTTTACTTATTCTGATATTTGTGGCTATTTTTATGGATAATGAAAATGATGTCTAAATAACTAATATTACTGACATGTCTAGGTTTCCAGCTCTGGAGACATTGGTGACAGACGACAATGTAAATAATACATAGACTAAAATTCAAGTTAGGGGTTATTGCCCTAAAGCCCCTTTAAATAATGTCAACATAATATGCTCTTTCAAAAAGATGATATTTTGATGTCTAACATGTAGAATATTGATGAGCTTTAAAGGCATTTCTTAAAGTTAAAAAAATATATTTCCCCTCTGTTTACTAAATGGGCTCATGGAAATAAGAAAAAATTGCCAATTTTTGGTCCTACCATTTTAGTTACTATGACAGCATTTATATTACTAAGTAAACAAATAACTAGCAGTGTTTACTGTTCTGTTTTCAAGTCTTATCAACAGAATTGATAAGATGTAATTAAGATAATGTACCCTATATTTAATTATAGAAATTCATTATCATATACCTGTTATTTAAGAAAACCTTTTTGTTTTTCCATGTAATTATTGGCTGCATGTATTATGTCTTCTTTTGAAAAGTATCTTTTTATGTTCTTTGCCCACTTTTTGTATGGGGTTTATTTTTTTCTTGTAAATTTAAGAAGATATCATCTCAGGCCAGGCACGGTGGCTCATGTCTGTAATCTCAGCCTGTAAACCCTCCTTTGGGAGGCTGAGGCAGGTGGATCACCTGAGATCAGGCCAATATGGTGAAACCTCGTCTCTACTAAAAAAAGAAAAAATGAGCTGGGCATGGTCGTGGGCACCTTACTTGGGAGGCTGAGGCAGGAGAATTGCTTACACCTGGTAAGCAGAGGCTGCAGTGAGCTGAGATTGTACCATTGCACTCCAGCCTGGGTGACAAGAGCAAAACTCTGTCTCAAAAAAAAAAAAGAAGAAGAAGATGCCATCTCATACCGGTTAGAATGGCTGTTATTAAAAAATCAAAAAATAACAGATGCTGGTGAAGTTGTGGAGAAAAAGGAACTCATACACTGTTGGTGGAAGTGTAAATTAGTTCAACCATCATAGAAGACAGTGTGGTGATTCCTCAAAGACTTCAAAACAGAAATACCATTTAACCCAGTAATCCCATTACAGGGTATATACCCCAAAGAATAGAAATCATTCTATTATGAAAACATATGAATATATATGCTTATTGCCACTATTCACAATAGCAAAGACATAGAATCAACCTAAATACCTATCAATGATAGACTGAAAAAAGAAAATGTCGTACATAGACACTGTGAATAGTACACAACCATAAAAAAGAATAAGATCATATCTGTCGCAAGGACATAGGATGGAGCTCAAGGCCATTATCCTGAGCAAACTAAGGCAGAAATGGAAAACCAAATACTGCGTGTTCTCACTTATAAGAGAGCTAAATGATGAGAACACCTGTACACACAGAGACGAACACACACTAAGGCCCAGTGGAAGATGGAAGGTGGGAGGACGGAGAGGATCAGGAAAAACAACTAATGGGTATTAGGCTTAGTACCTGGGTGACGAAATAGTTTGCACAACAAACTCTTATGACACAAAATTACCTGTATAACACACCTGCACATGTGCCCCTCAATTTAAAAGAAAAGTTAAAAAATTAAGTGAATTATTTAATGGAATGACAAAAAAAGAAAGAAAATCTTAATCATCTACATGAAGATAGAGGTTTCATGAATCATAAAGTTGATTAAATAATTGCATAATGGCCTAGATTTTACTTTCCTTTACCTGTATAAACCAACTCATCATTCCCCAGGTATTCCTTTTATGTATACACCACTTGGAGCCGCTGCTTATAACTTCCCCTGAAGCTAGCTTCCTGTTGCAAAATGCTCATGATTTGTCTTGTCTTCCTAGTGAGACAAACGAGTAACCTGTATGCAGAAACTGTTTGGAGTCATTTTTAAACTCAACCTCCTATACATGTCCCACATATAATAGATACTCTCTACCAGGCCTATATAGTTATTAAATGAAAGTAAGCACTTATGGCTCATGAGATGTTCTTCTCTACAGGTAGTGAAAATTAATTTTGATCGAATTTGCCTGTCAATATTTTCAGTGGTTGGAGAAAGAGACAATAATGATTTTTCATATAGTATTTTATCATTGAAAAGTATACACACATGTACACACAGAGTGTTCAAGTCATAAATATGAAGATCAGTAAATTTTTGCATAGGTATATACCATGTAACTGCTACTAGGATCAAGATTTATAAAAGTATTTTTATGTCCTCTGAAGCCTCCTCCATACCTTGTTCAGGCAATTGCTTCTCTTTTCCCTGAAGTTACCACAATTTTAAAAACTGAGATATAATTCCCATGTTATAAAATTCATTATTTTAAAATGTACAATTTAGTAGTTTTCGTATATCCACAAGGTTATGCAACCATCACCCCTAATTCCAGAACATTTTCATCATTGCCCAAAACTCATGAGCAGTTACTTTCTATTACCCCCTCCCCTGACCCCCTGCAACCACTGTTATATTTTCCTTGTCTAAGGATTTATTTATTCTGGTCATTTCATATAAGTGGAATCATAATATGTGGTCTATTGTTATTGGATTCCTTCACTTGACATGTTTCCAAAGTTCATCCCTGTTGTGGCATGAATCAGTACATTATTTTTGATGTCTAAAGAATATTCTCTTGTATGGATTTCCTATAGCTTGCTTGTCTATTTATTATTTGGTAAGCATTTGGGTTTTTTCCTGTAACCATTATTTTGACACTGAGCTTCATATAAGTGGAATCATACAGTGTGTATAGCATTCAATTTATAAATATGCCAGGGTTATATGTTTATTATATGGCTGATAGACATTAGGGTTGATTCTGATTTTTGGCCATTGTGAACAAAAATGTTATGAAATTCTTGTATTTATCTTTTTAATAACATATCTACAAACTTCTTTAGTGTACATACCTAAGAGGTGGTTTGATGGGTTATGATGTTGGGAGATATTTAGTTTTATTGAAAATTAACAAAGAGTTTTGAGAAGTGTATTATTTGACATTTCTACTTGGCTATATGAGAGTTTTAGTTGCTCTACAGGTTCCTCAAGATTTGATACATTGTCATGCTTTTACATATTAGCCATTGTTGTGTGTGTATTTGTATTTTATGATGATTTTAATTTCCCTTTTTCATACTTAATGTTTTTAGAAACTTTTGAAATTTTTATGTTAGGAAGTTATTTTCTTTTTTATTTTTCAGCTTTATTGAGGTATAATTGACAAAAATCATATGTATTCCAGTTATGCAATGTAAGAGTTTTATATATATATATATATATATATATATATATGAATGATTACCACAATCAAGCTAATTAACATATCTATCATCTCACAGAGTTACCATTGTTCTTTGTGTGTGTCTTGGCAAAGTTATTATTAATTACAGTCCACAAGGTGTACATTAATTCTCTAGAACTTATTCATTTTATAACTGCAAGTGTGTATTTTTTGACAAACATCTTCCCATTTCTTCTACCCCCTAGTTCCTGGTAGCCAGCCTTTTACCCTGTTATTATGGGTTTGAGTTTTAAGGATTCCACATATAGGTGAGATCAAGCAGCGTTAAATAAATAAAGAAAGCCATAAAAAAGAACCAAATGGAATTCTTGAACTTAAGAATACAATGAACACGGTGAAAAATGCAATAGAGAATTCAACATCATATTTGGTCAGGCAGAAGAGAGAATCTGTGAACTTGAAGATGGATAATTTGAAAATATTCAGTTTGAGGAGAAAAAGGAATGAAAAAGAGTGAAGAGAATTTATGAAGTGATGGGACACCATCAAGTGAAACACTGTACACATTATGAGAATTCCAG
>PVKP010020219.1:0-41108 GCA_004027715.1 Plecturocebus donacophilus | reverse complement strand
AGAATCTACATCAACTAATGGGCAAAACAGCCAGTTAGCATTACCAGAAGCTGTGATTTTCGTCTCTGATAAAACAGACTTTAAAACAACAAAGAACACAAGAAACAAAGAGGGACATTACATGGTGGTGAAAGGATCAATGCAACAAGAAGAGCTAACGATCCTAAATATATACACACCCATTACAGGAGCACCCAGACACATAGGGCAAGTTCTTAATGACTTACAAAGAGACTTAGACTCACACACAATAATAGTGGGAGACTTTAACATTACACTCCCAATAGTGGGAGACAGATCAACAAGATAGAAAATTAGCAAGGATATCCAGGACTCGAACTCAGACCTGGAACAACTAGACTTAACAAATATTTACAGAACTCTCCTCCCCAAATCCACAAAACATACATTATTCTCAGTATCACATTATACCTATTTTAAAAGTGACCACATAATAGGAAGTAAATCACTCCTCAGCAATTGCATAGCATTTCACAGGTTTAAATAAAATATTGGTTGGCTGCTTGTTATTTTCATCCCCTGTTCCTTCCTGTCTCCATTGTTAAGCACAATTATTGGCATAAAAGAGTTTTTTAATACCCATTTTTAAACTGCATTCTAGCCTGGGCAATAAAACAAGAATCCCATTCTCTCTCCCTATTTCTCTTCCTCTTTCTTTCTCTCTTTCATTCTTTTTTTTCTTTCTTTTGCTGTTTCTTTCTTTCTCCTTTTCTCTCTTTTTCTAAAAAAAAAAAAAGCTGCTAATAAAAATGCAAATTGATAAAAGTTAATAAAGCAGGTTATGTAACTGTAATGTATAACAGGGAAGTCCAATACAGATGGTTTTCAAAAAAGGAGGAAAGATAATGTAAAAGGGAATCTTATTTGAAGTATTCAATGCAATCTATTATTTCCAAATAATTTCAAAACAGCATTCAAAATACTAAGTCATTTGTCCTACCAGTAAACCTAAAAAGCAAACTCTGGGCCGCTTCAAATGCTAATATAAATTCAGTAACTGCAAATGCTAATATAAATTTAGTAACTACTTGGCAAGGAAACAACAACAGTAACAATAGACTGCTCAAAGTGTTAACCCTTCCCTGTAATGAGAGAAAGGAGCATCATAGCATGACACATTAATTGACAAAGATGAGGAACTGAATGATATAATAGAGCTGGAAATTTATTACAGGAATATCTCACACACACACACACACACACACACACACACACACCCCTGGATAAGCAACTTATCTCTTCCAGACTTAAGAAAAGTGCCTCAAAAACTTTATAGCAGGAGAGTAATTAAAAGGATCTGACAGAGAGCAGAAATAGGAATAAGGGAGAAAGGACAATAAAGTCTGTGGCCCAAATACGAAGAATGTGAAAGAAAAAAATTGTTGTGGGAAATTTTCTTTTTGTATCTTACAGCTCTTTAGAAGTTAATTTGAGTTGCTTTTGAATCACATCGTTTACTAGTCTCATGTTTTTTAAAATTCTGACATGATAGGTTAAATGCAATTGGTAAAATTATGAACCTACTGAGAGAGGAGAAAGGAAGAAACTGGTAGGCAGGCAGTTAGGGTGGGTCCTTGGTTGAATTCTTTCAAACCAAAGAACAGCCTGCCTGAAAAATCAGGCTGTAGGCACAGATTAGGGAACTTGCACAAGGGGGCTTGCCTAAGACATGCTCACAGCCACACAGATAAACAGGCTATACACATGACTTGCCCAGACATGGCCACAATGGAAAATTCCATCCCCTAACACATGTACAGTAAGGGGGACAAAGTTACTTCCTATTGAGGAAGTAATTGAAGCTTAGGGCCCATATTCGCACCAGTGGGACAGGGTGGAGGTACCAAAACTTGCACCTTATATAAATGAGACACCCGGCCCTCATCAGCTTCTTGTTGAACTACAAAAATGGCAACCCTCTCTGGGCCCATTCTCTTCGGCAGACAGCTTTCATTCTTTCACTTATTAAACTTTTGCTCCAACTTCCCCCTTTGAGTCCATGCTCCTTAATTCTCCAGGTGATGGATGCCTCACAATGAGAGACTGCTACATTGTGTTGCATTGGTGAGACTGTAACACTATTAATATTTACTGCCTTCCAGAGAAAGCTTTATAAAAGGAATCTCTATTAGTGAGAATCTTCCCAGTTAACACAAACTCTGTTTCATTCAGTCTCAGGAGCCTTTCATCTACCTCAGTGCCAACCTAAAAAAAGAAATAACAACAACACAGTTTTGGGAAATCTACCTAAATACAGAAGGTCTTAATACACTAAAAGAGAAACACATTCCCAACAGATTATTGGGGTAAACTGCATAAGTCTGAACTGTTTTGGAAGGACACTTCTGTATTTTTCTGTATCTATACATATGTTTTTATTCCCACACCAGAGCTAAACTGACTTAGAAACAGCAAATTCTTCACTACTCTGAAATTTCAATGATCCGATTTGTTTTGGTTTTGAACTCACACTCAAAATCCAAGTATTACTTTATAAAGGCTAAGAATTAAAGTGATCACTTTATTACAGAAGCAAAAACATTTGGCCGGGCATGGTGGCTCACACCTATAATCCCAGCACTTTGGGAGGCCAAGGTGGGTAGATCACTTGAGCTCAGGAGTTTTAGGCCAGCCTGGGCAACACAGTGAGACCTCATCGGTACAAAAAAATACAAAAATTAGCCAGGTATGGTAGTGCGTGCCTGTAGTCCCAGCTACTTGGGAAGCTGAGGTGGGAGGATCACATTTTTCTTTTCATCAACATGTTTACAACAGTTTTAACAGACATTCATGTTTAATATATTAATAGGAAAATTAACAAGCTTATATTTTTAAAAGGCAGTTCTTTCTTTTTTTAATGAACAATAAAATCCTTGCCCTTGACATGCAGATTTAAAAATATGGCATACACATGGCTATCTTCTATAGACAATTTCTGAAATGGTAGAAGAAATAATGTTAAAGTTGCTATGTGGAGATGATTCTTAACAACGTCAATAACTGTAACAGGCTAGGCACATGCCTGCAATCCCAGTACTTTGGGAGGCTAAGGCAGGAGATTCACTTGAGCCAAGGAGGTCAAGGCTGAAGTGGGCCATGATCACACCACTATATTCCGCCTGGGCAACAGAATGAGACCTTATCTCAAAAAAAAAAAAATTGTTAAAAAAAATTGTAGCCCAAGTGTAGTGACTCATGCCTGTAATCCCAGCACTTTGGGAGGCTGAGATGGGCAGATCACCTGAGGTTGGGAGTTCAAGACCAGCCTAACCAACGTGGAGAAACCTTGTCCTACTAAAAATACAAAATTAGCCGGGCATGACAGTGTATCCCTGTAATCCCAAATACTCAGGAGGCTGAGGCAGGAGAATCACTTGAACCCAGGAGGAGGAGGTTGACATGAGCCAAGATCATGCCATTGCACTCCAGCCGGGGCAACAAGAGCAAAACTCCATCTCAAAAAAAAAAACAAAAAACAAAAAAACAATTATAATGTGGTTGAGGAGCAGTCCACAATATACTGCAGATATATAATCAATTTATTTTATAAATGTAGCAGTGTCGTCTGCTTAAGACCTAGTGTAGTTGCCATCAACGAAGTCACTCTCGTTTATTCTTAAAGTACAAAAGGAAAGGAACATCCAGTCAGGTCACTTAAAGTTTAATTTAACTTATTTTATCCCTTCATGACTTTCCCACCTTCTATATTCTGTCAAAATGTCAGAAAATAACATTTCCAGAAAAACAAAATTTATTTTTAGACTGATAACCACCCAACACATAGTACCTGTGAACTTTGTTTTTTCCTGACACACAATCCACATTTGGGATGGCAAATTATAACACAGTTCATACAAATCAATGGCCTCAGTAGATTTAAACATGACCACACTCGTACCTTGATGAATAATATGGATATTAAGTAATAAGTCATTCAATATGTTTATGGCAAGTGATTGGGCCACCATAGTTCAGCATGAAGGTTCTAACTCTGCTCTATCACAGGTTAGACTAAAGGAAATTATACCACAGTTCAGCATGAAGATTCTAACTCTGCTCTATCACAGCTCAGAGTGATAAAAAAGAAAAAGTAATAAATTCCTTGAAGGCATGACTTATTTATGGCAGACAACTTGGTATTTGATAAAGGTAATACTTCTCTTTTTAGAAGGGCTCATTTTAGTTTGGTGTCATTACTTATTTTAAGAAGAAGGTAAGGATGGGAAACAATTCCTATAATGGTTCTACTTTGCTTCTCCCTTCCACATCACTACTACAGTTTGCTTGGCCCAAACACACGCCATGAAATGCAAGCAAAACAGATCATATAGTTTTCTTCCACTTATTAAATATGTATTAGAAGAAAAAAGTCCTGCTGGGATACCAGGGTGTGCCTCTACAGTCCCAGCTACTTGGGAGCTGAGATCACTTGAGCCCAGAAGATCGAAGCTATAGGGTGCATGACTGTGCTGTCAATATCCACTGCACTCAAGCCTGGGAAATATAGCTCAATCCAGTCTCTTAAAAGAAGAGATAAGTCCCTTATTTTCCACAATGAGCCAAGTCTGCGTAAGCCACTATATGGCGTAGGTAACTGAATGGAGTGTTATGAATAGCGCCAACAGTAAGATGACAAATGGCAATCCATCACAGCCTGTTCTTCAATCTCAAATGATGAGTCATATCTATAGTTCAGACTAAACCTCTTAAACAGAAAACTATAATATATTCAAAATAAAATATCTCATTTATATATTAATCCTCTGAAGGAAATAAAAGCCTATTTACAATTTTTCCTTTTTTTTTCTTTTCTTTTTTTTTTGAGACAAAGTCTCACTTTTGTCCCCCAGGCTGGAGTTCAATGAAGCAATCTCGGCTTACTGCAACCTCTGCCTCCCGGGTTCAAGCAATTCTCCTGCCTCAGCCTCCCAAGTAGCTGGGATTACAGGTGCCTGCCACCAGGCCTAGCTAATTTTTGTATTTTTAATAGAGACGGGGTATCACCATGTTGCCCAGGCTGGTCTCGAACTCCTGACCTCTGGTGATCGGCCCATCTTGGCCTCCTAAAGTGCTAGGATTCTAGGCACGAGCCACTACGCCTGGTCTATAATTTTTTCTTAAATAAATATTATGCTAATTTAAGAAAAGTGTAGCCAGGCACGGTGGCTCATGCCTGTAATTCCAGCACTTTGGGAGGCTGAGGTGGGCAGAGTATGAGGTCAGGAGTTTGAGACCAGCCTGACCAACAGAGAAACCCCATCTCCACTAAAAATACAAAATTAGCTAGGCATGGTTGCACATGCCTGTAATCTCAGCTACTCAAGAGGCTGAGGGAGAAGAATCACTAGAATCCAGGAGTTAGAGGTTGCAGTAAGCCAAGATTGTGCCATTGCACTCCAGCCTGGGCAACAAAGAGGGAAACTCCGTCTTAAAAAAGAAAAAAAAAATAGTACAAAAATCCACCAGGTGTGGTGGCTTGTGCCTGTAGTCCCAGCTACTCAGGAGGCTGTGGCAGGAGGATTGCTTGAGCCTGAGAGATCAAGGCTGTGGTGAGCTATGATTGTGTTACTGTATTCCAGCCTGGGTGACAGAGCACAACCCTGTCTCAAAAAGAAAAAAAGAGAAAAGCCTAAGAAAAAATTAGTCTAGCACTTAAAATATGACCAAAGTATTATATTACTAAGTGACCAAAACTCAAGACCCTTTTCATGTCTTATATTTCTGTTACTGAGAGAAAAATGAACTACCTTAAGACTTCATCTCAAACACCATTTAATGCACATTCCTTTTGTTATATTTAGTATCTCTCCCTATATTAATATATTAATATATCCTCATGCTTGCCTCTTTTTGAATGGAATCTTGTCACTTTCCTTTAGAGGCAGCTGCTGTGGGAAACCTAATTAGAGTTTTAAAAAAATATGATTATTAGTGGAGAGGGTGAAAAAGAGTGAAAAGTTTACCACTATTGAGAAATTCATGTTTGAGCTTTTAGCAATTGGTTATACAACCAATGCTGTGACATCATCTCTCTACATAAGAAAGCAGAAAAAGCCAGGCTACATTAGAAATAAAAGTTGTCAAGAGTATGGCAGCATTGAAAATCTTTAATAGCTCTAACTCTATTTATAGTATCAAGTGCAATGGAATCCAGAGCTACATATGCATCTTTTCTGAACTGGGACCCATCTGAATCACAAATCACTGAGCTTACAGTGAAAACTATCAAGGTGATAATACAGGCATCTCTAAAGAATTTTATTAGCCACTCATTAGGAATTAGACAACCCAATTCAATGAGTACAACTTAGCTGACTCATATTAGAAGTGAAAAACCTTTTTTTTAAATGAAAAATCACTGACCTCAAGTGAGTGGTAGGAAACAAACACCTACAAAACAAACACCTACAATACAAGGCTATAAAGCAGTAAGAAGAAGCATTTAGTTTTTCTCTTTAATACGGCCAAGACAAATAGAAAAACATCCCTCTTATCCAAATCTAATCCATTCCTAAAAATGCACTGGCAAATTTTCTTGTAACAGTAACCTATATTCTATGATTTTAAGTAGAAAAAGAAAATTTAGTTCAAACCCATCTAAAACTCCAAATTAATTTCCCCAAATATTTATTTTAAAACCCTATATGTAATCCATCAGAAAGTTCTAAATTACAAATGCCAATACAAAATTGTTTAATATTTGGTGAACCTGTTAGTGGGTATGTTTATACATAGTATACACATCAGACACAAGTTACATTCCCTTTGACACTACAAACCCATACTGTAAGGTAAATAAACAATAATCTGTTAAAGATAGATAATAAATGCAAATAAGACTTAATAAAAATTAAAGAAATTGCAAGGCTTTTGTTTCTAAAACTAACACCATTATCAAAATTTTCTTTATAGAAGTCATATGCACAGTACAAGAGGACATATACATGGCCAAGTTTATACCTTTTGTCTCAGCCGTTATCATGTATCTTTTCTTCACAGTAAGAGTTTTTCTAATATCCCAGACTTACCTACTTTTCACAGCCTTTTCCATTAACTTAGAAGATACTAAGATTGCATAAGACCCCTAACATAATCATGAAACACAATCCTATTGGGAAAATAGCTGACACAGGACAGTAAGTCTACTTATATTCTCCAATCACATCTGTGTGCCACTTATGTTTCTGGCCACTATATACAGGCAGGTTTCCCTCAGCAATATTTTAATCTGGATAGTCATAGCAAATATTAGGACTTTTTATTTTTAAAGACAGAGTCTCGCTTTGTCGCCCAGGCTGGAGTGCAGCTCACGGCAACCTCTGTCTCCCAGGTTAAAGCGATTCTCCTGCCTCAGCCTCCCAAGTAGTTGGGACTACAGGTGTGTGCCACCACGCTCGGCTAGTTTTTGTATTTTTGATAGAGGCAGGGTTTCACCATGTTGGCCAGGCTGGTCTTGAACTCCTGACCTCAAGTGATCCACCTGCCTCGGCCTCCCAAAGTGCTAGGATTACAGGCATGAGCCACCATGCCCAGCCAAATATTTGGATTTTAATTGAGAAAAGAAAATATAGTTCAAGTCCATCTTGAACTAAAGTGAGAGTTTATATCAAGGAATATATTCATATTACAGAGAATAAAAAGAGTGAACATAAGGAAGAAATGATTTATGAGTATCAGGTAGAAAAAGAAATAAAAATAAATGCCAACTGGAAAAGAAATGAATAGAAAGGGAAAGGGGGGTCCTTTAATGCAGAGTTGAAAGATATCTTAGAGATCAATAAATCACACTTCCTTAATTCATAAATGAGGCTGAGAATTATATAATTATTTGCTTAAAGTGACACACCTAACAGAGCTATTTTAGAATTCAGTTGTTCTGATATATAGTCTAGGATTTTTTTCTGGCATAGCAATAAAGCTTCTCCTTTATTTTTAAAGTCAGTATTTATTTACTGTATGTAAAGCACTGTACTCAAGCCTGGAGACCTAACAATAAACAAGACTGATGTAGTGACTGGACTCAAGGAAAATCAGCTTAATGGGGTCAAACACTGTACAGTCGGCATATGACTAATTTAAAATAATTCTGATAAACACTATAAAGAAGCAGTATAGGGTGCTGTGAGAACATTTAACAAGCAACAGACTTAGGTTTGGGCATTATTACAGCTGGAAGAATGCTAGGTGGTAAAGGGAAATGTAAGTATTAGCATTTTAGACAAATGAACCACAGACCGAAAAGCCCTTGAGGAAGACAGTGGTCCTACTTCAACAATCTGAAAGGGGGTCCCTATGCCTGAAGCATTTTTGGGGAGCAAGAAGGTGTACAGAGATAGGAGGCTAGTGAAAAGTTTGGGGCAAGATCATGCAGAGTCCTATAAACCAGGTTAAGGAGGCTGATTTTTATGCTATGAACAATGGGAAGCTTCCGAAGAATTTTAAACAGAGGAATGACACCACTGGTTTACATATTTGTCAAAAGGTAAACAGGGGTTTCATTTACTGAGATTAGGAATTGTGAAAGAAGAACAAGTTTGAGGAATAAGCTGAGAAATTCAGTCTGGCTCACATCTAGTCAGGTAAAAGCAAGACAAATGCTAGATCCATCTGTCTAAGGCCAAGTTCTCTAATCCACCCTACAGAAAAAACTGGAATTGCTCCAAGAGCTCCATAATGCCTTATTCAAATTTCATTTTAAGAAATATACAGCAGCTACTAAGTTAAAACAGTAGATTGAACATATATAATTTTGCTTCCACTTAAACTCCAGTAAATTTTTATATGGAGAGACAGAGACATGAACCCACAAAAGTAGTGAGAACAGAAATAGAGAAAAAGTAAATAAAAGTCTAAAAGCTAGAAAAAATATGTACAAGTGGTAACTGACTTAGCAGGCCTAAGTAACAGAATCCCAGGTTAAGAATGAGAAAAGCTGGCTGGGCACTGTGGCTCACACTTGTAATCCCAGCACCCTGGGAGGCCAAGGCAGGTGGATCACCTACATCAGGAGTTTGAGACCAGTGTGACCAACATGGAGAAATCCCATCTCTTTAAAAATAAAAAAATAAAAAATAACTGGTGTGGTAGTGGATGCCTGTAATCCCAGCTACTTGGGAGGCTGAGGCAGGAGAATAGCTTGAACCCAGGAGGCAGAGGTTGCAGTGAGCCGAGATGGCACACTGCACCCTAGCCTGGGCAACAAGAGCAAAACTCTGTCTCAAACAAAAAACAAACAAACAAAAGAATGAGAAAAGCTAAGAACCAATCTAATTTAAACCACAGAATCTTTCAAAGGTTCAGGGATAGGCCAGTGCTAGGTAGCTCTCAATGGAGAAGAGGGGCAGTCTAAAATCTGTTTAAGAGGCAGAGTACCAAGATACTTTTGCCCACCTACTGTATAGGTAAATGTCCCTTCCCAACCCAGGTAAAAGAATGGAGGTTTGCTCTCTTGGAAGAGTAAAATAAATGTTGGACGAACAATTGTCATAGTTGAGGAAAGCCTACTCTAAACATATAAGACATACGTGCTTGCCCCAAAGTTCTCTTCAACTCCCATTTGACTCTCAACTAGACTTTTACACTCCAGCAGACAATTCAGAAGAACACTCTGGGCATCAGACTATCCCAAGAGAAAAGAACTAAAGATACTAACACAAGGGTTCCTCCGACAAATAGCAGGTCCAAGTCACCTTACAGTAAAGCCCTTAAAATGAGCAAGGTCCATCTTCACGCTTAGATCCTCCAGTAAACTTTCTCTTCTCCCATTCTTACTCTGAAGCAGACCAACAAGAATTCCAAGAAATCAAAATAAACCTTCTAGCAGAAGAATATAGAGATTAAAAAAAAAAAAACACAGAAGAAGGCAGGTTGAAGGAGACACAAACAATACAGGGAAAAACCAAAATACTGTTATCCTCAAAGAGATAGATACAGGAAAAAAAATGGCATCCAGGAAACAAAAATTAGATACTCTTTAATAAAAAGCAACACTTACAGAGCTAAAAGGATATTTTGTATATTAAAAATATAATAGCAGAAATGAAAAAATTCAATAATAAAATTAAAAGATAAAATTCAGAAAACAGATCAAAAGGACAAAAAGATGGAAAAGAAAAAGGTAAACTGAGAAACCAATCTAGAAGGGTCAAGATAAAAATAATAGACAAGAAAAAAAATTAGGAAATTTTTGTGAAATTTCTCAGTACTAAATGACGTGAGTTTCCAGATTGAAACCCACTGACTGTCCTGCAAAACTGATGAAAACAAATGCCCACCAAAACATATCAGTAAGAAAAAAACAGTTATGTACAAAACAACAGGAATAAGAATAGATCTGGACTTCTCAAAAGCAACATAGGCATCTGGAAGACAATGGAGAAATGAGTTCAACATTCTGACAGAAAAGTATTTCTAACCTGGATTATTATTCACTTAGCCAAACTAACATCCAAGTGTGAGAATAAAGGTGTTTTAGATAATCAAGGCCTCAAAAATTTTGCCTACCACTAACTGCTAATCAGGAAAAATAGCCTACCAGAGTGTTACAGGAAAGGGTCCTAGTCCAGACCCCAGGAAAGAGTTCTTAGATCTCATAAAATAAAGAATTCAGGGCAAGTCCATGGTACAAAGTGAAAGCAAGTTTATTAAGAAAGTAAAGGAATAAAAGAACAACTACTCTGGTCGAGTGTGATGGCTCATACCCGTAATCTCAGGACTTTGGGAGGCAGAGGTGGGCGGATCACAAGATCAGGAGTTTGAGACCAACCTGACCAACAGGGAGTACCCAGTCTCTACTAAAAATACAAAATTAGCCAGGCATGGTACTGTATGCCTGTAATTCCAGCTACTCAGGAGGCTGAGACAGAAGTGCTTGAACCCGGGAGGTGGAGGTAGAGATGAGCCAAGATTGCGTCATCGCACTCCAGCCTGGGCAACAAGAGCAAAACTCAAAAGAAAAGAAAGAAGAGAGAGAGAGAAAGAGAGAGAGAGAGAGAGAGAGAAAAGTAAAGGAATAAAAGAATGACTACTCTGGCTGGGCGTGGTGGCTGACACCTGTAATCCCAGCAGTTTGGGAGGCCAAGGTGGGTAAATCACGAGGTCAAGAGTTCAAGATCAGCCTGGCCAACATAGTGAAACGCTGTCACTACTAAAAATACAAAATTAGCCAAGCGTGGTGGCACATGCTTGTAATCCCAGCTACTCGGGAGGCTGAGGCAGGAGAATCACATGTACCCGGGAGGCGGATGTTGTGATGAGCTGAGATCGCAGCATGCACTCCAGCCTTGGCAACAGAGGGAGACTCGGTCTCAACAAAAAAAAAAAAAAGAAGATGGCATAGTGGAAAAAGCATGGTATGACAGCCTTCAGCATGCCAGTCTGTTTAGTCATACTGCTGCAGAGGGGACTGGTGGATAGTTATCAACCTCCTATTCTTACTTATTGTCATGTTGAGATATAACTTGTTTCTCTCCTGTACTGGAGCACCTGTTTTTTAAAATACTGTATGCTTTTTGTTTTCTTGGATTACTTTCTATTATGAACTGAATGTGTCTCCCCACAGTATTTTATGTCGAAGCCTTATCTCTGAGTGTACTGTATTTGGACATAGGACCTGTGAGGAAAGTGATAAAGATTAAATGAGGTAATAAGGATGGGACCTTAATTTAATAGGGCTGGTGCCTTTATAAAGGGGAGAGACTCCAGAGTTCTCTCTTCCCCTTATGAGGACACAGTGAGAAGGTGGCCATTTGTAAGCCAAGAAAGAGCCCTCATCAAGAACTGAATTGGCCAGTACCTTGATCTTGGACTTCCCATCCTACAGAACTATTTGCATATAAATTTGTGTTTAAGTCACACAATCTACAATATTTTGTTAAGGCAGCCTAAGCAGACTAAGACACTCCCCTGTTTTGAAGGAGGAGATCCTCTTGTCAGAGGCATGTGAACAAGAGCAACTCCATCTTAAATAGGAGCTGGGTTCAATGAGGCTGAAACCTACCAGGCTGCATTCCCAGATGGTTAAGGCATTGTACCTCACAGGATGAGACCAGGTCAGCACAAAATATAGGTCATAAAGACCTTGCTGATAAAACAGGTTGCAGTAAAAGAGCCGGTCAAAACCTACCACAACCAAACTGGTGACAAGAGTGACCTCTGGTCGTCCTCACTGCTACACTCTCACCAGCACCATGACAGTTTATAAATGCCATGGCAATGTCAACGAGTTACCCTATATGGTCTACAAAGGGGAGGCATGAATAATCCACCCCTTGTTTAGCATATCATCAAGAAACAACCACAAATATGGGCAACCAGAAGCCCTTGGGGCTATTCAGGTTCAGCCTGGACAGAAGAGCAAGCAATCTCTCTCTCTTTTGTAGGGTCTCACTCTATTGACAAGGCTTGCCTTAAATTCCTGGTCTCATGCAATTCTCCTGCCTCCACCCTCCCAAGTTGCTAGGATTACAGGTGTGAACCACTATGCCTGATCTAGACCTTGTCCCTTTAAAAAAACAAACAAAAAAAACTAACTACTGGAGGATATGCTTGAACAAAGCCAGGAAGTAAATAACAGAGGAAGATCTAGGCAACCAAGAATACAACTTATGAGAAAGGCAAAAGGAATTCTAAGAATGACAGCAAGAGAAACTCCTAAAATGAAAGCTATTCAGGAAATAGGACTAAGGGTAAGAATAGGTGGGTTCCATGAGGAATGTTTCCAAGAAAAAAGAAAACAAAGCAAAATAGCACTAGATCTGATAGGTTGCCTGACATTATCGACCTTGAATAAAAATGTGCTGCAATACTACAGGAAGGTATCAGAAAAGTAAGTAATAAGAAGAAAACTAAACATGAAAAAAAGGGCAATTACAAATTTCAAAAAAAAAAAGGAAGGAAAAATAATAATGATATTCAACCATGCATAGGCATAATAATTTAAACATTCAATGTTGATAAAAACCAACCAACTAACCACAAAAAACTATGGTGAGGAAGTTGGAATGGTTTTATGCAATAGCTAAATCCTCATCTGCCATAATAGAAAATCAATAAAAAGGCTTCAGTCAAAAGACATATACAAGAACACACATGGTAGCACTACTCATAATAGTCAAAAGCTAGAAACAATCCAAAATAAAAACCAACAGTCAAATGGATAAGTTTTGGTAATTCATAAAATAAAACGTTATATACCATGGAGAATGAAAGAAATATAACTATAGAAAACAATATGTTTGACTCTCACAAATATAATGTTGAGCAAAAAAAGACATAAAAGGTATAATTCTGTTTAAATAAACATCAAAATTGGGTAAACCTAATCTATAGTATTAAAAGTAAGTTTAGTGGGCCAGGCATGGTGGCTCATGCCTGTAATCCTAGCACTCTGGAAGGCCAAGGCGGGCGGATCAAGAGGTCAAGAGTTCGAGACCAACCTGGCCAACATAGTGAAACCCTGTCTCTACTAAAAATACAAAAATTAGCCAGGCATGGTGGCGGGCATCTGTAGTCCCAGCTACTCAGGAGGCTGAGGCAGAAGAATCACTTGAACCCAGGAGGAGGAGGGTGCAGTGACCGAGATTGCACCACTGCACTCCAGCCTAGGTGACAGAGGGAGACTCTATCTCAAAAAAAAAAAAAAAAAAAAAAAGTCAGTTTAGTAGTCACTATTTGGAGGTGCACTGTCTGAGACAGGGCATCAGTTGGCTTCTGCGATGGTAACAATGTTTTGTTTTTTAAGCAGGGTTTACATTACAGATATGCCCCTTTATGCAAATTCATCAAGCAATACATCAAGCTCTACAATTTATGTACTTCTTATACATTATCCTTTCATTAAAAGTTTACTTGAAAAACACTGGACAAATTACTCAACCTAATTAAACTTCAATTTCCTCATCTATGAATAGGGACTATAAAAATACCTACTCTCTTAGGGAGTTTCTTGAGGTTCAAATGAAATAATGCATATCAAGTGCTTAACAAAGTGCTCTGCACATACTAGGCATACAATAACGTTTTTTCTACTATTAACTATTCGGGCATTGAAAAGGAGGGAAACTGTAATCTCAGCTACTTAGGAGGCTGAGGCAGGAGAACTGCTTGAACCTAGGGAGCGAAGGTTGCAGTGGGCCAATATCACACCAATCCACTCCAGCCTGGGTGACAGAGCAAGACCAGTAAAAAAGAAAAAAAAAAAGGGAAACACGACAACATGACTATATAGTTCCATTTGAACATGCCCAAATGTGATTTATATGAAAACACTAGTTTAGCTGTGCAGTCAGATAACTAGATTCAAATCTTCCATGGATTATACATAATTTTGGGCAAATGTGATATTCTAATAGAATAAGAAATTTATATTTGGTCTTTGTCCCAGGTTCCTTGCACAGAACTGCTATAACCTTTAGAATTTCCAGAGTATTGAGTTGAAGAAGCATCTTTTGTTATTCATAGTAAGTCCCTTTCAAGCTTACTTAAGTTTATACTAATGAGTTGACTCTTAGTGTCCCCTAAACAGGAGCTGGTTGCCAGAGGAACCAACTGTGTGATTAGAGGGTTGGAAATGAAATTTCAGATCTAACCCTCACCCACATGGAAGAAATGAGGCTGGAGATGGAGCTAATCACCAATGACCAATGATTTAATCAATCATACCTATGTAATAGAGTTCCATAGAAACTCTAAACAGTGGGATTCAGAGAGCTACCATGTTGGTGAATACATCCACATGCCAAGATGCTGCTGTACCCTAAAACTCCACAGGGACAGAAGCACCTGCTTTGGGAACCTTCCAGACCTTGCCGTATATAGTTCCTCATCTGGCTATTCATTTGTGTCCTCTATAATATCCTTTTGGTAAACTGATAATAGTAAGTACTGTATACTGTTTCCCTGAGTTCTGAGGGCCATTATAGCAATTTATCAGATCTGAGAGGGGTTTGTGGAACTTCTGATTTTCTAAATTATAAAAGAGGATAACATTGCAGTTTTGTGCATGAGGGTTTAGAGAGAATTTTAGAAATGAATTAAAAGTAGAAGGCAATTTCACACAAAGAATATTTGAAACTGTTAAAGTCTACTTTGGTTTCATGTATGCATAAGTGAATACATGAGTTTTTTAAAATATGAAGGTAAATAGTGAAAGAAACCTCTGAAAGGGTTGAAAATGGATGCCTCTGTGGAGCAGAAGCTAGCTGCAGCAACGGGTAGAGTTAGGGAAGGTAAATTATCTTTTTCATTTCAATCCCTGCAGAACTGACTTTTTAGTGATATACATCCACTGCTTTGACTTAAAGAATCAGAAAAGAAATGCTAGGTATAAGGTTTTTAATCTTTCCCTTTTAAATATCTGAACAGACCCTGAAATATTAGGTTCAAACTTAGACTTCTGCATAACTGTAAGATTTTTATTTCTCCCATAAGAAAAGTAATAGAGTACCTGAATATACCGAAAATAAGGTAATACTAACTCAAAGTGCCATGGCACACGCTGACCTCTGCTAGAATTCCTATATGGAGTTGCTTAACATAACTCAATACAGATTTTCAGCAGATGTAAATTGTTTTCGAAGATCTTTGAGGCCCTGCATGGTGGCATACGGCCTGTAATCCCAAGTATTCAGGAGGCTGATGGGGGAGGATCACTTGAGCCCAGGAATTCAAATCCAGCCTGGGCAATATAGTAAGACCCTGTCTCAGTTTTTCTTTTTTTAAATGATCTTAGAGAAGAAGTTACCAAACTACAAATATTTGGCAAAGGGAGGCTCAAAGTCAAAGTGGAGCCCTGGCAAGACCCATGTCCTCAACTTAGGTTATTTGATTAAATGAGTTAACATACCAAAAAGAGTTGAGAGCAATGTCTGGAACACAGAAAAGTACCAATAAATGTTAGCTCTGATTATCATCATTCTTGAAAAGCATGAAGGTCAAGTGGTTAAGAGCACAGATTTTGGAGTCAGACTGCCTGAAAAGGAATTCCTGTCCTATCACTTGCCAGCTGTGTGACTCTAGTCAAGATACTTAACTTCTTAGAGCTCGTTTCTTCATCTTTAAAATGGAATAATGTAGTTTCTACTTTGTAGGAATGTGGTGAAGATAAATGAGAAATATCAAGCATTACAAACAATGCTTGGCATGCTGTAAAGCCCTCAATAAATAATAGCACTTATTATTATTTTAACTTCACATATCTGAAACAATAGGTTCATTTGTTACTTTCATTGAAAATTTTCAAATGCTAAAAATATTGTAATAAAATATGATAGAAAAAACTGATTTAAACTGTGAATGATCTTCAGGATTATATGATGAATGTAAATAAACCTTTCCTTGGAAATATTCTGGGGGAAAAAATACTGCACAGGTTTGCTCTTACAAAAACATGCTTCCATCTGATACCATCAGACAGACTCTGGTATGTCACTCTGCCAAAAATCTACACATTATTCCTGACATAAACTTTACAAAGAAAGAGACAACAAATCCAGAGCCTTTTGGCTACAGAATCAGTTACAAGCAGAAATGAAATATAAAGGCAGAAACACATTTATTTAGGTCTATTTGTTCAGCTTAATGTACACCATTTAGGTGTACCAATTCCCTCTCAGATTTAAAAAAAAATGAGTGGCAGATGAGGGGAAATGAGAAGAGAGAAAAAAATATTTTTAATGTCACTGTTTTATTCTAACCAATTAGTTCAAACATTTCCAGCTCTCTAAGTCTCTTACCACTCACAGTTGATGGCTAAACTTGAGAGGAATAATCGATCTTCATTTCTCTATAGGTTTCAATTAGTACAAAAATGTGTACATACATCTCAAATGCAATCACAAGAATACAAGACAATGACAAATAGTATGGATGATATCTTTTGCTTTTTTAAAAAAAGTTGAATCCAAACTCAAAAAATTTAAAGAAGGAATAGTAAGGCTGTCACTCTTTCTTAAAATTAAAGCCTGAGAAAACACACACACACACACACACACACACACACACACACACACACACACACACACACACACACACACACAAATTAAGTCTTAAATCCTGTGGGCATTCTGTTCCTTTTCCAAAACTATCTGAACTCCTCTGTAGATCCACAAACAAGACGTTCATTGTGTGGATCTGTAAATTGTATGACTTCATTGCAACACAAGCACCAATTGGTATTATAAACAGTTTGTGTTTCCAAGGGTACTAGGAACGTTAAATACCCTGCATTAATACAAAGTCCAAGAGCACGACCTTCCTAACAATACCAGCAGCCTGCCTACTTTCTCTCTTTTTAGTCACTGTTTCCAGCAGAGAAAGGATACTGATTTTGCTCCTAATAATTCCTCCAAATAATATACTTGGAACATTCTTCAATTATTCAATTATTCATTTTTATATTCTTAATATAATGACACCAAAAAAAGAGAATTAAGAATTTACATAGCCCTAGCAGGGCCCTAATAGAGAGACTCTCAAAAGGCCAGGCTGGAGTCCTTTAAGAAAACTTCATAATATAAATTTTTTTTAATGCAAGGCACATAAACACTTCTAATTAATCCTTACAGTTATGTTCCTCTGTGTTATCGAGTACTCTGCTAGTAACACAGAGAAATAATTTCTTCTTCGTGTGGATTTCCTAGAAAAGCTACATTACTTACTATTGGCCTTGAACTCACATATAAAAATTCAGTATACAAACTTGTTTATGCTAGCTGGAGTAACTACTGCAACATAAAAACACAGGCTTAGTATGAGGTGTTAAAAAAGAGGATTAAGAATTTACATAGTCCTAGCAGGACCCTAATAGAGACTCTCAAAAGGCCCAGCTGGAGTCCTTTATTGTTCAAAGTCAAAAAGGTTGTATGTCTTTATAAAGGTATCTAAAAAAAGATGATATGTAGAGCTAAATTGTTATAAAAGGTCTGTAGCTAAGCTATTCTCTAATATCTATCCAGAGGTAGGCCTAAATATTTATATTATGTTCACATCAAATTTATTTGTGGAATGTGTTTTCCATGAGTTACACATCTTGAGGTTTTGGACAATTCCAGAGTTCTTTTTTTCTATTTAGAAAAAAAAATTTTTTTTTTTGAGATGGAGTCTCACTCTGTCGCCAGGCTGGAATACACTGGCATAATCTTGGCTCAATGTAACCTCCACCTCAGCCTCCCAAGTAGCTGGGACTACAGGCACGCGCCACCATACCCAGCTAATTTTTATATTTTAGTAGAGACGGGGTTTGATCATGTTGGCCAAGATGGTCTAGATCTCTTGACCTTGTGATCCGCCCGCCTCAGACTCCCAAAGTGCTGGGATTATGGATGTGAGTCAATTCTCAGCCTTAGGAGATAAATGTTTTAAACAAGTATTTCTCAAAACAGAGATTGGAAACCGACAAGAAAAACAGGCAGAATTCACAGAGACTAAAATTAAAGAGTTCTAAAGAGCTGTTTAATAATGATGGCAGCAGCAAGGAGCTCAGAGCTGTAGGAATAGAATGACCTTCACACCTTCTGGCTTCTCGCTGTACTGCATCTCACATTCAGACTGTTATAATGCCAAGATTATAGAACAACAAAAATTTCTATTTAGCATTCATATTTCATCAATTTATAAAACATTAAATATTAGTCTAATTATAATAACAAGAACAAACAGTCAAATTTCAGAACAAATCACTGATTTATAAGCTTACAATTGATGAGTGCATAAGTGGGCATATTGGAGAGCAGTCCTCCAGCCCCAAATGTTCAATGTACCATGAGCATCAGTCAGTAGGTTTCACAGGAGTGGAAAAATTTGGGAGAATGAATCATGTCAGTTAATCCAACAAGTCTTTTATAAAATACTCTTGATATTTTAGTGAAGCTGGTTATTTAGGATACAGAGTTTGACTTAGGGAAATAAGATAATGAGAAATATTTTACCTGTAAGTGAATTTGTTTTTTCTTATTTGGAAGACTTTTTAAAAAACTTTATATGAATGATTTACCTAACTGATTTTAAAAGCCCATAACAAAAGTCATATTGTTAAGCTTAACATGAATTTAAATTAAATATACTGAAATATCATTTTAATCATCTTAATTAAGAATAAGATGAAGAAAAAAAATCAAGCATTTTGCCAATCTCTAAAACGAAAAAGCAACCTCTCTGCTAAACCTATTTTCCAAAGAATAATTGACCTTTATACATCTTTCTTTGGTTCACTGTCACATCATTTTTCATCTTTGGGGTTAAATTTCTACCTGATAAATAATGCTTTTATGTCACAGTTTGACATAATCTGATTTATACTGAGCAGAATTCTTAAATTCTACAATTGTTGACAAAAGTCAAGACTGTAGGGAAAAATAAAACTAGAAACACACACGAGATAAAAGGTGCCAGACTTTCTTGAATCTTCTGGTTTGTTAAAATTATTATCAAATATATTTTTAAAAGAAAATTGACATCTATTACAAAGGCAAAACAAACCTCACATTTCAGGTAATTTGTACGATTATTAAGTCTAAAATAAAAGATTATTTTTCAGTAATTCAAACTGTTAAGGTTGTTTATGGCTATATTCTATACTCTGAAGTCTAAATCATTGTAAGGTGAAGTGACTCATCCCTGTAATCTCAGCACTTTGAGAGGCCAAGAAGGGAGGATGACTTGGGCCCAGTAGTTCAAGATCCACCTGAGCAACCAAGTGCGATTCTGTCTCAACATCAAAATATTAGCTGGGCATGGGGGCACACACCTGCAGTTCAGGCCACTAGGAATTCTGAGGCAGGCCAGGAGGCCAAGGCTACAGTGAGCTGTCTTCACACCACTGCACTCCAGCCTGAGTGACAAAGAAAAACCTGGCCTCTAAAAACGAAACAAAACAAAACATGTAGTTTACCTAGGAAGACAGACATCTTTCAATAACAGCTTTATGAATATAGAACTCACACAGCACATATTTACCCACTTAAAGTGTACAATTCAATAGTTTGTACTATATTCACAGATATGTGCAATCAATATAGATGATTTTAGAACATTCTGGTCACCTCAAAAAGAAGTTATTGCCCTTTAGCATCCATCCAACCATGCCCCTTGGCCCTAAGAAACTACTAATCTGCTTCCTGTCTCTATATATTTCCCTAGTCCGGATATTTTATATGAATGGAATCATATAATATGTGTGGTCTTTCACTTAGCATTATAATCAAGATCCATCCATGTTTAGAAAGTGTTAGTACTATACTCTTTTTAGGGCTGATTATTATCCCATTGTATAGATATACTACATTTTGTTTATACATTCATCAGTTGATGAACATTTGGGTTGTTTCCACCTTTTGGCACTTTTGAATAATACGGCTATAAACATTCATGTATGAGTTTTTATGAGGACATGTGTTTTCATTTCTCTTGATTATATATCTTGGAGTGGAATTTCTGAGTCATTTAGTAATGCTATTTTAATCATTTGAAGAACTGCCAGGCAGTTATTCAAAGCAGCTACATGATTTTATGTTAGCAATGTGGAAGGGTTAAAATTTCTCCATATACGCCAACACTTGCTATTATCTGACTTTTTGATTCTAATTGATTGAGAGACAGTTTCGCTCTGTCACCAGGCTGGAGTGCAGTGGTGCAATCTCGGCTCACTGCAACCTCCGCCTCCCGAGTTCAAGCAATCTTCCTGCCTCAGCCTCCCGAGTAGCTGGGACTAGAGGTGCATGCCACCATATCTAGCTAAATTTCTTTTGTATTTTTAGTAGAGATGGGGTTTGACCATGTTGGCCATGACGGCTTCAATCTCTTGATCTCGTGATCCGCCTGCCTCAGCCTCTCAAAGTGCTGGGATTACAGGCGTGAGCCACTGTACCCAGCCTGGCCCGTCTTTTTATTATTGAGATATAAAAGTCCCAAATTAGGTATTTAATTTGCAAATATTTTCTTCTATTCTGTGGGGATGTCCTTTTACTGTCTTGATGGTATCCTTTGGTTTTAAATATTAATGAAGTCCGATTACTTATTTTTTCTTTTGTTCTTCGTGCTTTTGATGCCAATTCTAGAAATATTTTGCTAATCCAAGGTCATGAAGATTTACCTATATATTAATTCTTGTTTTTCTTTTTTGAGAGACAGTCTCACTCTGTTGCCCATGCTGGAGTGCAATGGCATGCTCATGGCTCATTACAGCCTCAACTCACAGGTTCAGGTGATTCTCCCACCTCAGCCTCCTGAGTACTTGGGACTATAAGCACACGCTACCACACCTGACTAATTTTTTCTATTTTTGGTAGAAGTGGGGTTTAGCCATGTTGCTCAGGCTGATCTTGAACCCCTGGGCTCAAGTAGGTGGGAAGCCATCTGCCTTGGCTTCCCAAAGTGCTGGGATTACAGGTGTGAGCCACCATGCCCATCTTCTATTAATTCTTATAAAATTATTATAGTTTTACCTCTTATGATGATGGTCTTGGCAACCTTGTCAAAAATCAATTTGTTTTATTAGAGACTTGGTTTTATTTCTAGACTTAATTCTATTTACACACACACACACACACACACACATATATCCCTAAGCCAGTACCACACTGTCTTGATTCTTGATTACTACTACTTTGTAGTAAGTTGTGATAATGAGAAGTGTCTTTTTATCCCCTAGGATTGTTGTGGCTATTCTGGGTTGCAGGCAATTCAATATAAATTTTAGAATCAGTTTGTCAAAACATCAGCTGGGATTCTGACAGGGATTGTATTGAATCTGTGGATCATTTTGTGAGTACTGTTGCCATCTTAGCAACACTAAGTTTTCCAATTGATGAACATAGGGTATTTTCCATTTATTTAATTTCTTTCAATAGTGTTTTGTGGTTTTCAAAGGTTTTGCACTTCTTTTATTAAATTCCTAAGTATATTATTCTTTTTGATGTTTTGTGAATAAAATTGTCTTGATTTCATTTTTGAATTATTCATTACAAGTATATAAAAATACCACCGATTTTTCTATATATTAATTTTGTATCCCATAATCAAGCTGAAGTTGTACATTTACTGTATATTTTAGTGAATTTCTTAGGATATTACCTACATGTGAATGCGTCACTTGCAAACAGAGATAGTTTTACTGTTGGTTTACAATCTGGATGCCTTTTATTTCTTTCTGTTGCCTAACTGCCCTGGTTAGAATTTCCAAGAAGATGTAGTGAGAGCAAACATCCTTATCTTTTTCATATTAGGGAGAAAGTATCTAATGTTTCCTCATTAAGTGTGATATTAGCTGTGGATGTTTGTTGACGGCCTTTATCAGGCTGAGAAAGTTCCCATTTATTTGTTGAGTGTTTTTTTTTTTTTTTTAATCATGAAAGGTGTTGACTATCATCAAATGCTCTTCCTGTGTTTATTAGAAGGATTATGTTTTTGTCCTTTATTCTATTAATATGATATATTACCCTCATTGATTTTCTTATGTTCAAACAACCTAGAATTGCTAGGATATATACCACTTGTTCACAGTTTATAACACTGACATGTTGCTCGGTTCAATTTGCTAGTATTTTATTGAGGATGCCCCTCTAATTTTAGTAAGAGGATTCTTTTGTTGTTATTGTTTAGTCTATTTTCTCTATGTTAGTCACTTCAGCCTTCTTGTGGTTGCTCCTTGTATATCTTCTTTCATCCTCTTACAGCCGATTTGTATTTCTTAAAGTGTGTCTCCTGTAGAAAACATATAGTTGATTCCCTTTTTTTTTGCTTTTCTTTTCTTTTTTTTAACAAATGATTCTATATTTTGTTTCAGGAGATTCGTATTTTTAATCCAATCTCACAAGTGCTTCTTTTTTATTGGATTGTGTAATTCATTCACATTTCATGTTATTTTTGACATAACTGGATTTATATCTACTTTTTTGCCTTTTGTTTTCTATTTATCTCTTGTTTTTGTTGTTGGTATTCCTCTATTTTTCTTTTAGTGCTTTCTTTTGCATTAAGTGAATATTTTCTAATAAATTTAAATTCAATTATTTTTTACTTTATAAAAAGTTATTGTTTCCTAGTTTCTCTAGAGCTTAGCATACATATCTGAACAGAATCATCTTCAGATTTATACTAATTTAATTCCAGTGAGATATAGAAATGTTACTCCCATACAGCTCTTTTTCTACTTTTTGTGGTATTGTTATACATATTACATGTATTAATATTATAAACCCAATAATATTAATACATTGCTATAATTACTTTATAATTATTGCTTTAGTCCAATACAGCTTTATTCCCACCTATGTCTTTCGTGCTGTGATTGGCAAATATACTACAAATATATTACGTTTCTATATGTCATGAGCACAACAATAATAATATAAATGTTATTTTATACAATTGCTTTTAAATCAATTACAAAAAGAAAGGAAAAAATAAGCATTTATATATCTTTTTAAATTACATAATTAGCTTTAGTGGAGCTCTTTGTTTTTTCATTTGGATTTGAATTACTGTCTGGAGTTATTTGATTTCAGCCTGAAGATCTTCCTTTAGTATTTCCTCTAAGGCAAGTCTGCTGGTGACAATTAGTCTCAGTTTTTGTTTCTCTGGAAATATCTTTATATCATTCTGATTTTACTTATATTTCAACAAAGATAGCTTTGTTAGAGATAAGTTTTTGATTCACAGTTTTTTTCCCAGAGTGTTTTGAATATTGTCTTCTGGCCTCCATGTTTTTCCCACAGAGAAGGTGTTAATCTCACTGGAACTTCCTTGTAAATAATAAGTGGTATTTTGGTAGCTGATTTCACGATTTTCTCCTTGTACTTGGCTTTCAGTATTCTTACTATTATGTATTTGTGAATGTCTTTGTGTTTATCCCACTTGGAGTTCACTGAGCTTTCTGGCTGTGAAGCTTATTGTTTTTCAATAAATATACATGACTGTATTGGAAAACCCCATCATCTCGCTGGGCGTTGTGGCTCATGCCTGTAATCCCAGGACTTTGGGAGGCCGAAGCGGGCAGATCACAAGGTCAGGTGATTGAGACCATCCTGGCTAACATGGTGAAACCCCAACTCTACTAAAAGTACAAAAAATTAGCCAGGCGTGGTGGCACGCACCTGTAGTCCCAGCTACTCAGGAGGCTGAGGCAGGAGAATCGCTTGAACCCAGGAGGCGGAGGTTGCAGTGAGCTGAGATCATGCCACTGCACTCCAGCCTAAGCAACAGAGCAAGACTCCATCTCAAAAAACAAAAACAAAAAAAAGAAAACTCCGTCCTTTCAGCCCCAAAACTCCTTAAGCTGATAAACAACTTGAGCAAAGTCTCAGGATACAAAATCCATGTGTGAAAATCACAAGTATTCCTATACACCAGTAATAGACAAAGAGCTAAATCATGAGTGAACTCCCCTTCACAATTGCTACAAAGAAAATAAAATATCTAGTAATAAAACTTACAAAGGACGTGAAGGACCTCTTCAAGGAGAACTACAAACCATTGCTCAAGGAAATAAGAGAGGACACAAACAAATGGAAAAACATTCCACGCTCAAGGACAGGAAGAATCAGTATCGTGAAAATGGCGGTAACTCTGGCTGCGGTGGTTCATGTCTGTAATCCCAGCACTTTGGGATGCTGAGGGGGGTGGGTCACCTGAGGTCAGGAGTTCAAGACCAGCCTGACCAACATGGTGAAGCCTCGTCTCTTCTAAAAATACAAAAAATTAGCCGGGTGTGGTGGTGGGCACCTGTAATCCAAGCTACCCGGGAGGCTGAGGCAGGAGAATCACTTGAACTCAGGAGGCGGAGATCGCAGTGAGCCAAGATTGCACCACTGCACTCCAGTCTAGGAGACAAGAGTAAAACTGTCTCAGAAAAAAGAAAATGGCCACACTGCCCAAACTAATGTATAAATTCAGTGCTACTTCCATCAAGCTACCATTGACTTTCTTCATAGAACTAGTAGTTCTTCATAGAACTACTTTAAATTTTATATGGAACCAAAAAAGAGCCTTGTATAGTCAAGACAACCCTAAGCAAAAAGAACAAACCTGGAGGCATCACACTACCTGACTTCGAACTATACTACAAGGTGACAGTAAACAAACAGCATGGTACCACTACCAAAACAGATATATAGACAAGTGGAACAGAACAGAGACCTCAGAAATAACACATACACCTAAAACCATCTGATCTTTGACAAACCTGACAAAAACAAGCAATTGGGAAAGGATTCCTTATTTAATAAACGGTGCTGGGAAAACTGGCCAGCCATACACAGAAAACAGAAACTGGACCCTTTCCTGACACCTTACACAAAATTAACTCAAGATGGATTTAAGACTTAAACATAAAACCTAACACCATAAAAACCTTAGAAGAAAACCTAGGCAATACCGTTCAGGACATAGGTATGGCCAAAGACTCCATGACTAAAATATCAAAAGCAATTGCAACGAAAGACAAAATTGACAAATGGGATCTAATTAAACTAAGGAGCTTCTGAACAGCAAAAGAAACTATCATCAGAGTTAACAGGCAACCTACAGAATGAGAAAAATTTTGCAATCTATCCATCTGGCAAAGGTCTAATAGACAGAATCTACAATGAACTTAAACAAATTTACAAGAAAGAAACAACCCCATCAAAAAGTGGGTGAAGGATATGAACAAACACTTCTCAAAAGAAAACATTTATGTGGCCAACAAACATATGAAAAAAAGCTCATTACTGGTTATTAGAGAAATGCAAATCAAAACCACAATTGATACAATCTCATGCCAGTTAGAAAGGTGATCATTAAGTCTGGAAACAACAGATGCTGGCAAAGATGCAGAGAAATAGGAATGCTTTTACACTGTTGGTGGGAGTGTAAGTTAGTTCAGCCACTGTGGAAGATAGTGTGGTAATTCCTCAAGGATCTAAAACCAGAAATACCATTTGACCCAGCAATCCCATTTTTGGATATATACCCGAAGGATTAGAAATCATCCTGCTATAAAGACACATGCACACATATGCTTACTGCAGAACTATTTATAACAGCAAAGACTTGGAACCAATCCAAATCCCCATCAATGATAGACTGGATAAAGAAAATGTGGCACATACACATCATGGAATGCTATGCAGCCATAAAAAGGATGAGTTCATGACCTTTGCAGGGACATGGGTGAAGCTGGAAACCATCATTCTCAGCAAACTAACATAGGAACAGAAAACCAAACACTGCATGTTCTCACTCATAAGTGGGAATTGAACAATGAGAACACATGGACACAGGAAGGGGATCATCACACACTGGGGCCTGTCAAGGGATGGGGGAAAGGGGGAAGGTGAGTATCAGGACGAATGAATTCGGGGCTTAAAACCTAGATGACAGGTTGATAGGTGCAGCAAACCACCATGGCACACGTATGCCTATGTAACAAACCTGCACATTCAGCACATATATCCTACAACTTAAAGTAAAATAAAAATTAAAATTAAAATAAATTAAAATAAATAAAAGCTTACCAAGTAAAAAATATTCCCTAGTAAACTGACCCCTTATAAAACTCAATCCCCACTTGAATACTATCCATCCCTGAACCTTTTTTTTTTATCATTGTTGAATACTGTATAAGTGCAACTGACTGAAGGGTCAAACTGCTAATCTTACAAAAAAATAAAATTTCACAAAGCCGATGACAGTGATGTTGGAAAAGTGCTTAGATCCCATGTAAAAAGCATGAATACGTGAGGAATAGAAGAGTTATACCATTTAACAACTGCAGATACTTGACATGGATGATGACAAGCTAGGTACTCTAAATGAAAATGATATGAATTACAGAAGATTAAGAAAAAACCTTGGGTCAGACAAGATGGTGCAGGCTCATTTCTCCCGACTGCTCCTCACTAAATATGACAAAATTTTGAAATAATAAAAAAGACATTCATAGAAGAATTCTGCAAAAAGAAAAATAGCTTATTTGCTAGGGGCCCTAGGACAGGAGGACCAACATAGTGGCAGGACATATGAGGACTCTGCCTCCCAATCCATTAAAAGAAGGTAACCCAGGCCTGACCTCAAAGCTAAGAAGAGAAAATAGCCTACCAGGGACTATTTATTTTGTTGACCATTATTTTTGACAACAACAGGCAAGTCCAGCATCACTAGTAAGGGGTAATGATCGGGAGGCCAAGAGACAATAAGCAGCCAGGGAAAGCATTCTTCTTCCCCTCCAGACCTTAGACTCTCCTTCCCCAGTGAGACAATCAGGTAGCCAGGTGGATACCAGAAAGGGGGATGCACCACAACCAGGGCTGAGGCTGAGAAGTGTTCCTCATTTTCACTGGCTGGGAGTTCCTGCCAAAATGGCCCAGGCCTAAAGCCTCATTTTTCCCCTTGGGCCAGAGATTTCATTTCCTTCTCCGTCCTAAAGGCACCAGATGGCCTTTCCTGGGGAAGCTCATTCCCTGCTTTGGGCAGCACCAGCAGGGACCAGTAGGAACTCCAGATAAACTAGCAGATGAAAATAGTACTGCAAAAGCTCTGAAAACTAAATTGTCATTGGAACCACAGCTCACTACTGTAGGCTTGGAGCTGCATGCTAAACTTGAGTAGAGCAACTTCCTGCTAAAATAAAAGATTTAAATAAAACCTAGAGTTCCCTTGCATAATAACCAAAATGTTCAAGATTCAATATATTTTTTTTAGAAATCAACACACCAAGAACCAGGAAAATCTCAACTTGAATAAAAAAAGATAATCAACTGAGAAAAATTAGATGTTAAAGTTATCTGAGAAGTTTAAATTGGATGTCATAAAATGCTTCATAATCAATTAGAAATTCTCTTGAAACAAATTAAGAAAATAGAAAACCTAATAAAAGAAGTTATAAAAAAGAACCATATGGAAATTATAGAACTTAAAAAAAAAACCCATAACAGAAATAAAACACTAATGGGAATGGCTTAATAGTAGAATAGACATAACAGAAGTCAGAATTAATAAATAATCTTAAAGAAAGATCAATAGAGGGCTTATGTTTCTGATCAATAAAAAAGTCATGAATAAAAATATGAATATGTATAAATAAAATAATTGTAATTAAAAAAACAACTTAAAAACAAAGTCTTCTAATGATTTTCCTAAAAAACACTGTAATAAAATAATTATCCAGACAAAGTCAAATGTGAAGTGAAGGATATCGATTTGCAGTCACACAATTTTGTTCAGGAAAAATACTCGAAAAGTTGTTTAATAACAACTTTTACTGCTTAATAACTTTAATAACTAGTACATAGTTACAATTAAGATGTTAATTTTGTTTAAAATTATAAAGAGTTTATTTTCATAAATTTTCACTAAGATAAATTCGTGATAAAGTAACATATATACATTACTTACAATGAAATTTTAACACTTGCTTTAAATAATTTAAAGTGGTCTTTTTCCAATGCCATTTGCTCTTACATAAAACATCCCTTTATATTTGAAATAAAGTCTAATGCTAAGAAAAAAAACTGGATAAAAATAAGGAAATGAACCTATGGTGTTTAAATGAACATTCTTTATTGGTAAAGAAATACAATAAACTAACTTCTGAAGTGACAGGGTTTACAAAAAAGTATTAAGTTCCTTTTGGCTAAACAAAATGATACATCTAGAATTCCATGAAGAGAATAGAAAAGCATTATTCAAAGAAACACTGTCTACATCTAGGGACTATTAGCAATATCTGAGGTTATCACTAACAGTCCAATAAATTGAAATAACAGGCTAGAGAGGATTAATAAGCCAGCTACTCCATAATTTCCACTAGCAATTGACCTTGTTCACTGTGGACAACATATGTTCATAAAACACTGTGCTTGAAAAGCAATGCCCTGATGCTACATTGCAGGACAAAATGCACTTACAAAAGTTTATATTAAATACAAAATAATCAAATATAAAAATTTATGTAAAGGCAAATATTTTGTTTTATTATAAACTAAGGTATAGCAAGGCATCACAATGTTAAAAAATTATAAAATGAAATTTTAAAATAAAAAATGCCATTCATCTGTTTTTAATAAGCTAGGAAAATACCTGTATTACCTTATTTTAGGTGCAGAACACTTCCATCCAGCTCAAGGACCAGCCATATTACAAAAGGGCTTACTTTTAAGAACCATGGTTTAAGATGCCATCAAGAGGAGAGCGGTAAATAAAACTTAAATACTAGAGTATCGGTGCCTAGTGTATTTACATGCTAGAATCATCACACAATCTTAAACATATCCCTTACTCTGAGAGTCTGGCATGTACTACTGTGACATGAATGGTCTCCATTACGTAGAACTCTCAAAAGTCCCTTGGATAGAGAGTAATGTCTAACCACTTTGAATTAAAAATGTTTATTATAAGTTGGTTAAAATACCACAGCACTACTTGGAAACAGTAATCATGCCTTTCTCAAAGAAAGATTTATTAAAGAATAGAATCACTAAGTGCCAGTGACAACTATCATTATTTTACATACATTGTGAGTGATTTACTGCATATTATTCTGTGAGTTGTATAAAATCTTCACTAGTATTTACAGCACATCTACAGTATGTAAAGCACTGCACTAAACATACAACAGGCATGAACTCTGCCTTTCCTTTTTAAAAAGCTTGGATCTGGGAATAAAACCCACAAATGCTGACAGTAACTCTTGTGTTCTAACCACCAGATACCACTTTA
The DNA here is from genome assembly GCA_004027715.1 of Plecturocebus donacophilus. Lineage (NCBI taxonomy): Eukaryota > Metazoa > Chordata > Mammalia > Primates > Pitheciidae > Plecturocebus > Plecturocebus donacophilus. The sequence goes on along the minus strand of PVKP010020219.1, from coordinate 11,399 downwards.
CTTCAGAACTACAAACCACACACATAGCATTCAAAATACTCTTTAGTTTGACCAAGGTTATGGTTATATACTATGCTAAATTATCATTGAATCAGTATTCCTTAAGTTGCAAACTATTTTGACATTTTGGTGACAAAAATCTAAAAACGTGTATAGAAAAAAGTTTCTCTCTCTCTTTTTTTTCTCAAGGGAGTTTCGGTCTTGTTGCCTAGGCTGGAGTGCAATGGCACGATCTCAGCTCATCGCAACCTCTGCCTTCCAGATTCAAGTGATTCTCCTGCCTCAGCCTCTCAAGTAGCTGAAAGGTGAATAAGTAATCATCATCAAATCCAGAAATTAGCGAAAAAAAATTTTTAAGAAATTTCAGTGAAAATTCCACATGAGAATGATGGGAAAAATACCTGTGGTTTACTGACTCATGCTCAGTCACTAAGAACCTGTGTACCCATAAGGATACGGTTTCATAATCATAGATTCAGAGTCATTACTCATCTTAACTCTTTTCGTTGTTTCCTCACAAAGACAAACTGGCCCTGAGCGTGAGAAATCAACTAGAAACTTGCCTGAGGCAGATAAAAATATGACAATCATCCTGGAAATGCAGATAAATCATACTGTTCACTGTAATCAAACTATCAGATGAAAACTCTAGATCACATTGAGCTATATTTATATTTTGAGCAGAGGTGTGGGAAATTACTAACTACAGAAGGTATTTGACTAAGATTAAATTTTTATTTCTCCCTCTCTATAGTGATTGCTAATAGGTACTTGATGTCATGAAAATGTATGTGTGTAAATACAGGAATTTTTGCTGAATGAATACATGGATATAAAACAATAATAAAATAGCAACACCATTATATGTTTAGATAAAAAATGGAAAATTTAATGCAACTTAAGGTCGTAAAACACCAAATCATTATTCTGGAAGCAGAATACACTGTTTTTAAAATGTAAGGGTAAATACCCAAGAGATGAAAACATATGTTCATGAAAAAATTTCTTCATGAATGTTCATAGTAGCATAATTCAAAACGGCACAAAAGTGGATACAATCCAAATGTCCACCAAATGATGAATGTATAAATAAAATACAGTATATCCATACAATAGAACGTCGGTGATAAAAAGAAAGTACTGCTGCTACAACATGGATGAGCCATGAAATCATTATGCTAAGTAAAAGAAGCTAGACACAAAAGGCCATATATTGTATAATTCCATGTATATAGCATCTATCAGCAAATGTATAGAGTATACTACCGGTTTCCTAGGTCTGATGGATGGGACCTTTAAGGGTGAACAGGGAATGCCTGCTAATAGGTACTTGGTGCGATAAAAATGTTCTAAAACTGTGGTGTAGTTGTACAGCTTCGTAAAAATAACTAAACCGTACAAAAGAAAAAATATTATGATTCCACTTATATGAGGTACCTAGAAGTCAAGTTCATGGAGACAGAAAGTAGAATGGTGGTTACCAGGGCCTAGAGTGAGGCAAGAATGGGGAGTTAGTGTTTAATGGGTACAGAGTTTCAGTATGGGAAGATAAAATACTCTGGAGATGGATGGTGGTGATGGTTGAACAACAATGTGAATCTACTTATAGCCACTAAACTGTACACTTAAAAATGGTTAAAGTGGTAAATTTTGTGGCAATTTATTTAGCAATAAAAAAGTAAAAGTAATTGAAATGTATATATTAAGAAGTATATATTAAGAAGATGAACTCTATGTTATATAAATTGTATCTCAAAAAAGCTGTTAAAAATAAATAAGGTATATGTGTATGTATATGTAAAAGTAAGAATATTAAACTTGCCACCACAATTGGTAAACTCCAAGTCTATAATTGTAAACCAGTGGCTCTGCTAAGAGACACTGGTTAGACTGGAATAAGATGTCCAGATGTGTTGAGGCTGGGATGCTAGTCTCAACATTCTCATTATTCTCCCACTACATCCCTAGCCTGTGTGATTGATTTCACCCACTCCTGTGGCTTCAAAGTCCACGTGCTGATGGCTTCCAAATGTATATCCTCATATGGGAACTAACCTCTGCTGCTGAACTCCTGCCTCTTTATTCGTCAATACTGCTTGGAGAGATGCTCCCAAGTTCCTGAAAACCTCTCAAACATCATGTTCTCAAAGTGGGCCCCCAAATGGAGGACTGTAGAGTCATAGAGACCTGGGACCCACCACTTACTAGCTGCGTAGTCTTAGGGAAGTAACTGAAACTTTCTGAGGCTCTAATTCCTTACTTTTAAAATGAGAATAACACTACCTCACAGGATTACTTGGAGGATTAAACCAGGTAAAATGCATTTAGAGTACCCAGGGAGACTGGGCACAGTGCCTCAGGCCTATAATCCCAGCACTTTGAGAGGCTGAGGTGGGTGGATCACTGAGATCAAGATTTCGAGGCCAGCCTGCTCAACATGGTGAAACCCTGTCTCTACTAAAAATACAAATATTAGATAGGTGGTGGGCACCTCTAGTCCCAGCTACTCAGGAGGCTGAGGCAGGAAAATCACTTTAATCCAGGAGGTAGAGACTGCAGTGAGCCGAGATGGCGCCACTGCCCTCCAGCCTGGGCCATAGAGCAATACTCAGTCTCAAAAAAATAAAAAAATAAAGTACCCAGGGGTTGAAACATCAAGTATACAGAAATTTCTAACCACATGTTCACACCTTTCCCCTTTGAACTTCCTTAGCTAAAGGTATCACTGTTTTCAAAATCTATAACCTTTCATATTTTCATTGATTTGTATTTTGCTTTCTGCATTATTCTTCAAATTCTGTGAATCTACCTCAGAAACATCTTTTTATTTGAGTCTCTACCCTCATTTACCATTAACACTGATTGAATTTAGGCTTTATGTCTTGTTTAAACTTTGGCATAATTTAATCTATCATCAGCCCATTATCCATGCTAACATAAAATTATCTCCCTAAAAACAAAACTTTTCTCCTACTTTAAAACCTCCATTACTTTTGAAACCCAAAAACCTTAGCTTGGTACTCCACATAAAACTTTTCAAACACTGACCCTCCACTTTCCTTTCCAGCTACATCCGCCCACACTTACCTCATACTGTACATTTCTTACTTTGTGAATTTCTCCCCAACCCTATGGACTCCTGGCCTTCACACTGTTCTCTCTGCCTCGAATACTTCTACTCTCTGGCAGACTCTTACTAATCCAAATCTATTTCAAATGACATCTCATCAAGAACTATTATTTATCTGTTTACGTATCTGCTTTTTTTTACCATGTTGTAAATTCCTAGAGTGTGGAAAATGGGTTTTATTCATTTCTGCATCATCACCGTGTGCCTGGTGTAGAAGAAAAAGAGAAGGGAGTCCAATAAGGAAGGGAAGATCCAGATCCAGTTACATAAAGAAATTAGTGTCCAATATAAAATATCACAGGTCTCTAACCCAATGCAAAGAAATTAAGAACCTTGAAAGAAGATTTAACGAAATGCTAACGAGAATGGACAACTTAGAGAAGAATATAGGTGAATTGATGGAGCTGAAAAACACAGCACGAGAACTTCGCGAAGCATGCACAAGTTTCCACAGCCGAATTGACCAAGCAGAAGAAAGGATATCAGAGGTCGAAGATCAACTCAATGAAATAAAACGAAAAGGCAAGATGACAGAAAAAAGGGTAAAAAGGAATAAACAAAGTCTCCAAGAAATATGGGACTATGTGAAAAGACCTAATCTACGTTTGATAGGTGTACCTGAATGTGACGAAGAGAATGAATCCAAGCTGGAAAATACTCTTCAGGATATTATCCAGGAAAACTTCCCCAACCTAGCAAGGCAGGCCAATATGCAAGTCGAGGAAATACAGAGAACACCACAAAGATATTCCTCAAGAAGAGGAACCCCAAGACACATAATCATCAGATTCACCAGGGTTGAAATGAAGGAGAAAATGCTAAGGGCAGCCAGAGAGAAGGGTCAGGTTACCCACAAAGGGAAGCCCATCAGACTCACAGCAGATCTCTCAGCAGAAACCCTACAAGCCAGAAGAGAGTGGGGGACAACATTCAACATCCTTAAAGAAAACAACTTTCAACCTAGAATTTCATATCCGGCCAAACTAAGCTTCATAAGTGAAGGAAAAATAAAATTTTTTGCAAACAAACAAGTACTCAGAGATTACATCACCACCAGGCCTGCTTTACAAGAGATTTTGAAAGAAGCACTACACATGGACGGGAACAACCAGTATCAGCCATTCCAAAAACATACCAAAAGGTAAAGAGCATCACCATAATGAAGAATCTACATCAACTAATGGGCAAAACAGCCAGTTAGCATTACCAGAAGCTGCGATTTTCGTCTCACATAAAACAGACTTTAAAACAACAAAGAACACAAGAAACAAAGAGGGACATTACATGGTGGTGAAAGGATCAATGCAACAAGAAGAGCTAACGATCCTAAATATATACACACCCATTACAGGAGCACCCAGAGACATAGGGCAAGTTCTTAATGACTTACAAAGAGACTCAGACTCCCACACAATAATAGTGGGAGACTTTAACATTACACTGTCAATATTACACAGATCAACAAGATAGAAATTTAACAAGGATATCCAGGACTTGAACTCAGACCTGGAACAACTAGACTTAACAAATATTCACAGAACTCTCCTCCCCTAAATCCACAAAACATATATTTTTCTCAATATCACTTTATACCTATTTTAAAAGTGACCACATAATTGGAAGTAAATCACTCCTCAGCAATTGCATAGCATCTCACAGGTTTAAATAAAATATTGGTTGGCTGCTTATTTGTTATTTTCATCCCCTGTTCCTTCCTGTCTCCATTGTTAAGCACAATTATTGGCATAAAAGAGGTTTTTAATACCCATCTTTAGACTGTATTCTAGCCTGGGCAATAAAACAAGAATCCCATTCTCTCTCCCTCTTTCTCTTCCTCTTTCTTTCTCTCTTTCATTCTTTTCTTTCTTTCTTTTGCTGTTTCTTTCTTTTTCCCTTTCTCTCTTTTTCTAAAAAAAAAAAAAAAAAAAATCACAGGTCAATTCTTGCTCCTAAGTAAAAGCCAGAGAAGCCTTGTGTTTTGTGTAAGTCATACCCTAAAGTTTTAAACAGTGAAAAACACTACCAATCATAATGTTTAAAGCAAACCCTTTCTGTAATTTGTTTTGCTTTGTTTTTTAAGACTTTACTGGAAAACAATGAGGAACTGAAAATCAAGGAATTACTAATCTTTATAGGCTTGAGGAGCAAAGAAATGACCCAGTTCCAACACAGATAAAAAAATAAGACTTGGTTGACTAGTAAAATATGGGGGTGATTATTAGACACTCTACAGGTTTTTAGTGGCTAGTCAAAGCCCTTAAAATCCAGAATCTCTCATTTTTGGAAATTGAGTTTAACTGCAAATTCTAAAGCTGGGACAGGTACAAGGTTACAGTATCATATCTCGAAGAGGACCACCATAGTATACATTTAGGAAGAGATAACTTCTATTGTAAGTTAGGGGTAGCTTAGCACTCAAGATTATTAAGCACAACCTAAAAAAACAGCAACTATATAGCTGATTTAACAATTAGCTACCATGACCACACTGGGTTAGATCCTTTGCACCTAATATCTGAACAAAAGATACTATCTTCTGGTTATCTGATGCTTTGGTAATCAATGGCTTTCCAATTCCAATATCTGGAAAATGGGCATTAAAAAAAAACTGCAGGCAGGAGAAAATAGGATAACACCCAAATAATCTTTTTAGAAAAATTAACTAGGATATTTTAGATAAATAAATAAATTGGCTAGGAAACTTTATTCCTTAGGATACTATTCTCGCCTATAAATTTACTTCTTAATTTGCTAATTCAGTGAATTCATCTTAAATTACTTTGCCTTAGATAAGAAAATCAAACTAGTCAGTTATTTCGCAGTCTTCTGCTTGTGGGAAATGAGGGATGAAGAAAGGCTCACAACTGCAAAAGGTCAGAAAACCATTTACATAGACACTATGCCAGAAAGAAGTTACTGCCAAAAGAGAAAGGGAGACCGCTGTACAGGCACTTGATCCAGTCTTTATAAGAAGTACATTTCAGTCTTAAGAGCTTGATTCCACCTCAAACACACACACACACATCACACACACACAAAGCACTTAGGAGATAGCAGAGTAACTGCTTTATGTTATGTGACTGGTAGAAACACTATGCACTGTTTTCTAGTTATTGGAATCGAAATTCCTTGAAATAGCACCTTAAACTTAAACTCTGTATATGCTTCCACATACATATTATTCTATGTCTGGAAGGATAAAACAGTAGAAAACAGTATTTCTTTAAGTAGACCATACATGCGTAAAAAGCAGGGCCACCTCACAGCACCTAACACATAGTAGACAGTCAAAATTAGCTTGGTATATTTGCTAAAAACTGAAAGTGAACTACAAAAGTCCAAAAATTATCACAAACGCAAAAATTTTAGATAGAGCTTCTTTTATCAAATGCACACATGTTAACCATTAAGTGAAACTGATTGTAAGATTTTAAACTCTTTATTTCCTTTGACGTTCTTTTACTTTGATCACCTTATGATCACCTGCCAAGGAAATAGATATACAAGTATCCAAGAAACTGAAACAACCAAGTCTTTCAAACATTTTAATGGAATGTAAATACAGGCACATCAAGGAGGAAGATTTTCCTCTAGATAATTATCTATTTGCCAAGAGTTACAAGAAAATACATATGTTTAATAGTATCATCAAAGTTCACTGAGCAAAGGAACATCTAGGGAGGACAGGTTTATAAGAAATACTGAATTTTTGGCATACATTAATTTGGAAAATTAAGTTTTCACTGAAATTATCTCAGCATTCTTCAACTTTATTTTAAAATAAATTAAATTATATTTCAATAACAAAATTCTTCAACAATTCTCACAGTTTTAGAAAGGATTTAAACCCTTGCTGATATGTTTAATCTCCTAATAATGAGAGGCTGAAATTTCCTTAATGGCAAGAGCTTGTCGAAAAAAGATTTCAACTGGTCATGAAGATACTACCAAGTTTCCAGTGTTAAGGTTTTTTAAAAACATAGGCCCCAAGTCATAACCAAAATCGTTCACCAGATAAGGTCAACCATTTTTAAGGTAATCAGTTAAAAAATTAAGCATTGTGGGCTTTTTAACTTTAATAATGCTATAATCAATATAAAATATATTTTTAAATTTTAAAAAGTCCCAAATGAGACTTCTTAGAATTTGACAATCCTATTATCTGAAATGAATCAAACACAAGTTTCTATTTTGTCATCTAAACAAATATTCAAGATTTGCATGCTTGGCTTCCATATTCAAACCAAATATTTTTATGATATAAGCAAATTAAAATCCTAACTTTTTAAGAGCTATCAGTATAATTCTGCTCTACAGTTCTCACTAATAACATTTGTTAATTTAAAAACGTTTATGAAGAGATAATAGCGGAGATATATTTTAAATTCTCAATTGTCATGAAAAATTATTTGAGTATTTTTCCCTCCAAATTGCACTTAACCTGGAAAACTAGATCAGTGGAGGCAAATGAGCATTAAAAATAATTTTTTCACATGGGCCCCAAAATTAAATTCAAGAATTAACATCATAAAAAATTCTTTCATTAGCCAAATCCATTCATGCCTTGCTATTACTATGAGTCATTAAAAGGTTCTTGAAGCAGTAACTATCACTTTTTAAAAATTATGCTAATTAAATTTGTTTTATAGTAACAAAATGAAATGCTTCACCAGATTATAAAACAAATAATTAAAGTTTCAACAGTAACTAAATCTGAGCCACCCCTCTTTTCCCCTTATTCATTGCAATATACCTTCTCTTACTGGCTCACTGGTTGATTCTCCTTTTAGACTCAGCATCCTGGAGAAGCCATTGGAAAGAGTAGAGAAAATGCCACGGATGAAATATCCCTGCTGCTCAGACTCCACTGACCCAACTGAAGTTGGCCACAGTCTAACAAATCGGATACTGCAGCGGGATTCTGGTTCTGAAATAGATCTAGTGAATGGTGCTCGAAGTGATCGGGTGTTGACCAGGTGCGGCTTCTCTGTTGATGTTCCAAGGACATCATTAGCAGAGGAGGAAGCACTGTTACTGACCATCTTTGGCAGCATGACCTTCTGTTGCTGTCTTTCAACCAGGTCTTCTTTATTACTCTGCAATCTCTCCCTTTTGTTCCCGTTCCACCTAAAGCTCGGATGTGTCTGCCACCGATAAGCACCCAGTGGCTTTCCTAGACTGGAAACAGCAGATTCATTTTTCTTCCTCTTGCTTTTCACTGAACCACAACAAGGATAACTCTTTAAACTTGTTCCTACCTCTGAATCTGCATAAACAGGCTCTGACAAAGATCTTCGATAGCTTGGAGGACAAGGCGATGTTTGTTTCTTGAAGATGCTCATCTTCCCCGACTCCAGTTTTTAACAGCCTCCCTAAACTTTAAGATTCCTCTACACTGCTGTCTTTGCATTTGAACCGCACATGTCTGTGCAGTCCAAAACATTTGACTGCTTAAGCAGCTTTCTTTGTGTGGCTTTGAACCACAGCAGATGTTGCTGCTTAAGAGCTGGTGTCATGTTATTACCCCGTTTTCCCAGATCTCAAAACCTTCAGCAGCACCCAAAAACTTCTTGCCTGAAGCAAATTATCAGACTAGCGAGAAAGTACAGATTTTCAAAATATCATCTCATTTCCTGGAGTAGGTTACATTTCTGTAATAGGCTTTCCGGAAATGATTTTTTTAAGTGAAATAACCCACAAACACCTTTATGGACCAGTAGTAGTTAAGTGTACACCATGCAACTGATAGCAGGTTAAAAACAAATTGTGAAGAAAATCAAATTACTCAAGCTGATAAGAAGAAAAAAATCTTGCCTTCTGAAGAGTGACAGCTCTTCAGAAGAGTTTTGATGGTTTGCATTTCAGAAGTTTAATTTCAAGCAAATCAATGCTATTTATATTACATCTCTCAAAGTTAATATTGTTTTTCAACCAACAGATAAAGTCATATTCTGTTTTATTCAAGCTGACACTGTAAGAGGACGAAAAAAGTCAAAAGAAAGCCAACATCATTTTTAGTCTACTATGAAGAATTTAAAAAGCATAAATAGGGAGAATGAGAACAGAGGCAGAGGGTATTTGCTATAAACTATAGCAAAGGAAAAGGAAAATCTTGAGGCAAGATCTTGTGGCAACTGGAACATAGGAACATACATACTTAAAAAATTTCTGGAAGAGGAAAGTTTGCTATGTAAATCTAATTGGGATAAGTTGGCTGGAAAAATATTCCCTATCTGTTTAACCAAAGAAATTCCTTTATTCCTCTTTGTGCTCCTTACAACTTTAAAAAAGAGCTGACTACTTAAAATTCTTTAAAGCAAGTACCTTATATTGAACCAAGATCACAAATGCCAAGTTTTTGGCTGGTTAAGTTCTTTTCAACTGTCTCCTCATAAACCCCTGAAAATAGGGGTTTCAAATGGAAAGCTTGACAGACTTCAGACTACCAATAAAACAGATATAACAGGGCAGTTAAAGTCACTCTGCAAGTTGTTTTAAAAATGATTTCATCTGGCAAACTAAAAAAACTATCCACTTATTTGCAGAATGTTTTATGATGAAAACCAGTTTTCAGATTAAGTCTTTTTCTTATATGGTCAAAATAGTAATAAAAAAACAACATACCTATTCCTTTAAACATATTACAATGTTCTATTTATAACTATTATCATCAACCAATAACTGTATTTTGATTTGTTTATACAGTCTCTAAATTTACATCTTTGTATATTAAGGAAATGAAGTATCTGACTTTCTCAAAAACATATCAAATTAGAGAATCTAACGATCGTATATTTTCCCCTTATTTAAAAGAAAATTCAGAAATGTGAATTTGCACAAGGAAAGAAACAATAAATATGAAGTTCTAATCTCTATTTATGGCACATCACATCATTCACAAAAAATAATCTGTGAGGAGAAAAAAAAGACCTAAATGTAGAATATCAAATTATAAAGCTTGATTTAAAAAAAAAAAAAACAAACAACTGTGAGTGAATATTTTTGGGACCTGAGGTTAGGCAAAGATTTCATAGGACACAGAAAGCAAAACCATGGACAGGAAAATAGTAAATAGTAATAAGTATGATTTCATAAATTTAACAATTTCTATTCAATAGAAGACATCATTAAGAAAATCAACATGCAAGCCATAAAATAAGATATTCACAATATGAACATTTCAAATAAGTTATACTAGAATATTCAAAGAACTTCTACAATTTACTAGTAAAAAGAAAAAACAATTTTTTTTAAAGTCGTTAAGAGTTGAACACGGAGAGATCCAAGATGGCCGATTAGCAACAGCTCAGGAATGTAGCTTCCAGTGAAACCGCAGAGAACGAGTGGACGCTGCACTTTCCGACGAATTTTTGTTACCCACAGACCGGGAGATTCCCGGCAGAGGAGCCACACGGGTCGCCAGCGCGACTCTTTTGGCCGGCGCGGCTGTTTTGCCGGTGCCCCAGCGTGGCGCTTCTTGGTGTGTAGTATACGGGACGGACGGGCTCAGCTGGTCCCATCCCCACAAGAAAAACAGCAATTGGAAGCGCTGAGGACTGAGAGTTTCACAGCAAGCACAGCGAACCCGGGAAGGTCCGGCTCTGTGGGGAAGGGGCGTCCGCCAAAGGAAAACTAAGAAACAAAAAAACTTCATCATCACCGCGCGGAGACAGATCCAAGATGGCCACGTAGCAGCAGCTCGGGACTGTAGCTCCCAGTGAAAGCACAGAGAGCGAGTGGATGCCGCAATTGCAGACGAATTTTTGATGCCCACAGACTGGGAGATTCCCGGCGAAGGAGCCACACGGGTCGCCAGTGCGACTCTTTTGGCCGGCGCGGTGCTTCTCGGTGCGGAGTGTACTGGACTGGGTGCCCTTTTAGTCAGGCTTGGCTGGTCCCATCCCCACAAGGAGAACAGCAGTTGGAAGCGCTGAGGACTGAGAGCAAGCACAGCTGAACCTGGGAAGACCCAGCTCTGTGGGGAAGGGGCGCCCCCCAAAGGAAAACTAAGAAACAGAAAAAACTTCATCACCAAGCCGGACGTCCACTCAGAGACCCAATCTGAAAGTTGGCAATTACAAAGACGACAGGTGGATAAATCCACAAAAATGGGAAGAAACCAGTGCAAAAAGGCTGAGAACACCCGAAATCAGAATGCCTCTCCTCCTACAGGGGATCACAGCTCCTCAACAGCAAGAGAACAAGGCTTGACGGAGGATGAGTGTGATGAACTCACAGAATCAGGCTTCAGAAGGTGGATAATAAGAAA